>PVJN01008554.1:0-64557 GCA_004026805.1 Lasiurus borealis | reverse complement strand
TGTATTTGTCCATCTCGCTGGCTGTGGATTGGGAGCCCTCATCAGGTGTGCATGCCTCCGTACTGCTTTGGTTCTTTCCATATCTCGACACTTGGGTACAGCTACTTCTGTTTCCTGCTTTACTCAGGAATGCAATAGGGCAGATTTTTTTTAGGTGCTTATATATATACACAAATTATTTTGGAATAAGTTTAATGAAAGCAGGTGTCTTGGCTTAATATGCTGTGTTCTATGAAGGTGAGTGTGTATATTAAGAGTAAGAATGTCAAAAAGCTAATTAGGAAAAATGTAGAATTTTGATCTCTTTTGAGCTTTTGGGGATTTACACTTGTACTCCTTCTATGCCCTCCTTTAACTTTTAGGATAGAGACTCAGTCATAAGGTGCCAACTAAGTGGAACTCTGCTTATGTCTCTAGGCTCCCTTGTATCTTGCACACAGGTCTGGATGGAAAAGGAGCTTCACATCCTACACATAGTTTGACATGTTCTCTGTCTTCAGTGCTTGTGCCAAAATGCATCTCTCTGTTGTTCCCTTTAGTCTCTTTAATTTGTATTCATACATTCAAGACTCTGCATGCCCAGCTCGTGGATGGGTGTGGTGTTCCTGCCCTGTGCCTACTTCTAGGAAGATGGCACGGGGCGAATGTGTATATGCAGTGTTTGGGGTGGGGTGGTGGGTGGGGGCATATTGAATAGACCACTTGGTTGAATGGCTGGTTTGTAAAGGGAAGTTGTATGAAATAAGTGGGAGTTCCTCGGCCCTCGTTCTTGAGTGCCAATAACAGAAGCAGACTTTGATGCCTAACTGCACCAAGTCATTAATTGCTTAAGAATGGACCCCTGCTTAAGAACCCTAGCCATGTACACACCCTGACTGCACTAGGGCAGGGAGAGGGATGATGAATTCCCATTGGCTTCTGTAAGGAATCGGGATTGCACTTCCTATCACAGGAGCGAGCGGTAGGAAGGTGGAGTGAGGGGGGGGGGAGGGAAGGTGGTTCCCCAGATGAGGAGATCCAGGTGCAAAAGGGGAAAAAAGTAAGGACGCCAGTTAATCAGAATCTACAAATGTCTTCTCTAGAGAAGAGAGGAAATGTATGAGGCACTGAGAGGGGCTCTCTCAGAGCAGACTTGAAGGGCAGAAACGTGGCCTTTCCTCTCTAGTCAGTGGGGAGCCACTGAGGAGCTTAGAGTAGGTACAGGGAGCGGCCCCCCAGAACAGTTTTAAGACGCTGAATCTTTTGGTCCTGAGCACCCTGGACTGGAGAGAGCTGGGGCTGAAAGTAGAGAGACCAGTTGGGAGATTAGTGTCAGTGTGGAGTAAACACAGAACTGAAAATCCGGAATTTACATGAGTCATTAGGGATTAAACTCGCTGACCTTGGGCAAGTCAGACTTTCCTTGCCTCAGGTGTCCACAGCGGGGGGTTATATTGGTTTTGCTGGGAACAGGGTGGGGATGAACTCATCAAACCCTTTGGTCCGGATTCAGGCTGATCATGGAATCACTTTTTAGCTTGTAGCTGATTTCCACTCTTTGTGTGTCTGATAGTTTTCTAAGCACCATTCGCTTTCTTTTTCTGAAATGAAAAGGTGAGGTGTGTGAAAACCTGACGCTCACAGTAATCGGAGCACATCCTTGCTTTGTTGGAGAGAGATGTCACCTCCAGATTGTGGGTTCCTCTGGTCTTTGGCACGTTCTGAGCCAGGAATGGGATCAAGTGAAAGGTTGTTTGAATGCTGATGTAAAATCACAGTGGGCAGGGAAAACCATCTATTTGGATTATGAACAGAATCTATACAGTGGCCCATTCACTTCTATGTTAATTGTGACCATTTGAGTGGAGCTGGACAGCATTTAGAAATGAAGGGAAAAGGCCTTCCACAAAGCTCTTTTCATAAATAGCTCTTGATTCTGTGGCTCTTCCACAAAAGTCTGTATCTTCTCCTAGAGTCTTGCCATGCTTCTAGCAACAACTAGGAGTTTGGCCTCACGGTAGTTCACAGGTCAACACATTTAATCCCCAAGTGGAGCTTTACTAGAGCTACTGTTTTACAATGATTTTTTTTTTAAATCTGTTAATATTGCATCTTTATCTTGAGACATGGTTTCTAGATATCCTCACGTTGGAACTGTGCTTTACAATGAGCGTTCACACATGATCTCATTTTGTTTCTTTGGGCCCATATTGGGATAATTTCTGCTATCATAGTCTAATTTTCAGTGGGGTTTGTAAGAAAAGAGATTGCTCTGTCTGGACCTCAAAAAACTCACAAATAGAGTTTCATTGTCCCTTTATTTGAGTAGCTCATGGTGTTTTATACACATTAATTCATTAATCCTCACAAAAGCCCTGTGTGTAGGCAGTGGAAAATATTCTTTCCCTGCTGCAGTATTTACACACCGAGAAACCAAGTCATAAGGCAAAGGCGGGGCAGGGCCTGTGGATGGGAGCCAGGGGTAACTTGGCTGCCCAGTCCTTAGTCTGGTCCTCTCCCTTGACCATTAGAAAACTCAAACACATTTTCCTTTGGAAAATAATTATGATTTCCAAGGAAAATAGCCTTGTGGACCAAATTCCACCTGGAGAATGGAACTGAAAGAGGGGAGAGTTTGGGGCGGTATTATCATCAAATTGTTGATGTGGTTTCATTTTCTTGTGTTGTCATCATGCATTTGACTGTAACCAGAACCCACACGTTCCACACAGTGGCGTGTGTTGTATCTAAAACCACATCTTAGACATACCCGACTCGTTTCTTTGTTGATGATGTAGAGAGTAAGGTGGTCTCTGTTGTTCCAGCCTACGCTTGTGCCGGAGGTGGCAGGAAAGTCTTATGCTTTCATTTCTTACGTTTCCACTTCCTTAAGAGCAGGGAACCATCTCTACTCTTCTTTCCTCTAGCCTTTCATCTTCCCACTAGGGCTTTGAGGAGAGTAAATAAGTAAAAGGAGTGGGCAGAAAAAACCACAGACTTGGTATCTCAGTGCCTACATGACTCAGAGCTCTCCTGTGTGGGCATCTGCAACTGATTGTGTCCAAAATTGAATTCCTGGGTTTCTTTCCCAAATCGGCACTACCTACACCCACTCCCCATCTCTGTAATGGCAATGCCATCCTTAGCTCAGGCATCAAACTTGGGGGACATCCTTTCCCTCACATCCCATGTCCAATTTGTCAGGAAATCCTTTGGCTCTGCTTTAAGAATGTATTCAGAACCCAGTTACTGCTCACAGCCTCTCTTGCTACCACCTGTTCTGCCCACCATCATCTCTTGCCTGGAATATTGCAGTGGCTCCAAACAAGCCCTCTGCTCTGCCTTTGGCCCCCTCTCAGTCAGCCTGATGTATAGTAGTTGGAATGATACTGTGAGTATACATGTCAGATCATGTCACTCCTTAGCTTGGAACCCTCAAACGAACCCTTGTCATACTGAGAAGAGAAACCAAAGCCACCTGGTGACCTCGAAGGCATTATATGATCAGGCCCTCCTTTCTTCTCTGGCCTCATCTTTTATTCCTCTCCTTTTCACCCATTCTGTCTCCGTGCCGCTCCTTGGTCACACTCACAAATGCTCTCGCCTTGCTTCAGAACGCCACTCTCTGCATCTGACACCTGAGACTCAGCCCAGGCATCAGCCTGACGCTCTCCTGAATCTTTTGTCTTTGCTCAAATGTTACAATGAGATCTTCCCTGCTGCTCTCTTTAGAATTGGACCCCACTTCTGCCACTCTTACCTCCTTTGTTTCATTTTCTAAATAAGACATATCACTTTTAAACATACTATAAAGTTTTCTCTTTTTTTGTCTAAAAGAAATTGTACTGTACGTTTCAGAGGGACTGGGACTTTGGTTTCTTTAGTTTAATTATACAGATACTCCTACATTTGCAATGTGGTTATATCCCAATAAACCCATAATTGTTTGGAAATATCGTAAGTCAAAAATACATTTAATGTGCCTAACCTGCTGAATATCATAGCTTAGTATAGTCTAGCTTAATTTTTAAAAAATATATTTTACTGATTTTTTACAGAGAGGAAGGGAGAGGGACAGAGAGCCAGAAACATCAATGAGAGAGAAATATCGACCAGCTGCCTCCTGCACACCCCTCACTGGGGATATGCCTGCAACCAAGGCATATGCCCCCGACTGGAATTGAACCTGGAACCCTCCATTTTGCAGGCCAACGCTCCATCCACTGAGCCAAACTGGCCAGTGCAAGCCTACTTTAATTTTGTGCTCAGAACACATACACTAGCCTACAGTTGGGCAAAATCATCTTGCTGCCACTGTTCAGCATCACAAGAGAGTATCATATTGCATATCCTTAGCCCAGGAAAAGGTCAACACTGAAAACTAAAAGTACAGTTTATGCGAAATGTGTATACCTTTGCGCCATTGTTACACTGAAACGTTAATTCGAACGGACCATAATAAGTCGGGGACTATCTGTATCTCCTTAGCATATAATATCCTGGTGCCTAGTAGACGCTCAAATATTGTTGAATGAACATGTAGTGTTTTCAAAGCAGTCACTTTTGCCCCTCCCCAGTCATAGTTGAAAAAAATATACTGATTAGACTTAGTTTCCTAATTAAATTTTGGGATGTATGTAGCACAGCAAAGGATGCAAGAGAAATTATTTCACTGGGGAGATAAGATAACCACATGAAACAATGAGCAAAAAGTGTTAGATTATAGAATAAATAAAAGACGTAGGAGAGGTCATTGGGAACATGGCAGAGGGAGGGTCTTAGAATTTGACACTGAGTGTCAGTACTACTATAGATGTTGTGCCTACTGGATTCCATTTGGTCCTAACAACAGGTTTTTTTTTTTTTTAATATATTTTATTAATTTTTTACAGAGAGGAAGGGAGAGAGATAGAAAGTCAGAAACATCGATGAGAGAGAGACATCGATCAGCCGCCTCCTGCACGCCCCACTGTGGAGATGTGCCTGCAAGCAAGGTACATACCCCCAACCGGAATCAAACCCGGGACCTTTCAGTTCGCAAACCGACGCTCCATCCACTGAGCCAAACCAGTCTCGGCCTCACAACAGGTTTTGTGAGACAAATGAGGCAGCCCAAGGTCATAGTTGAGGTAGGTGTTTGAGCCAAGATTCGCAGGTTACCTCTTTATTTTCTTTCTTTGCTACTTAACCTGCCCAATGAAGTTTTAAGCACTATACATTTTATCTTCAGAGGTTCCATTTTGTCAAGTTGGCCTGGTCTTTTGAGATAGTATCCAGATCCTTTCTTATGTTTTCAATTATTTTTTAATATCTTTATTTAAACATACTTATATGACAATATTTGGTGAGTCTATTATTTGAAGTTCTAAGGGTCTAATTTTGCTGTGTGTACTGTTTTCTCTTGATGAGTAGCTTTCTTGAGTGTTTTATAATTTTGACTTGTGAGCCTATGACCAATGAGACTGAAACTGGGAGTCTTGTAATACTGAGTTAACCCCAAAAGCATCATTGCAAGTCTTGGATTATTTTGTGTATTAAATTTACAGTTGAAGATTTCTAGGGAACATTCCACCCTCTCACCCCCATTAAAGGCTTACGTCGAGACAAAAAACTCCCTTGTCTTTTCCTAGTGGTCATATTTTTTCTATTATTGACTAGCCCTTTGGGATATTGCCTGATACAGGCATTTTTGTTCTAACTCCTGACCACACATGGATCCTTGACTCTGTTTCTTGCCCTCAGTAGCCATTAAACCCGATTTTCTGGGCTGAACTCAGAAAAATTTGTCAGGACAAAGATTCTCAATAGATCATTGCTATGTCTTTTGATGAGTCTTAATTTTATGACTCTTGGAAAGCTCCCTTATTCTCTTGAGAGAGTTCAGCTATACATTTAAAGTAATTCTTAAATTAGTAGTCTCACTAATACTTTGAGCAATAGGATTCTCAAGTTGCTTAATCCAACATATAGACAGAAAGAAAGTTCATTTAAAAAATTTAAGTCAAGTTGTCCTTGTCAGCACATCCTACAAGTGTATGCTGCCCATTCCCGGTGGGTAGTGCCTTTCCTATGTTCTCTGCTAGTACTCAGAGTTTCTCTTTACTCCAATGTTTGTTATGTGGTATTGACTGTTTAATGGGCTGTTCAATAAATCACTCAGTTGATATAATTGAGTTTTCTAGGCACAGTCCACACCTGGGAAGTGTTGGCATTTTATTATACTCTTATCTAAATTGAGGATTTTCCCACAAACATAATCTAAATTTATAGGCCACACACCTAGGCAGGTCTGTAATTTATTCATACACACACACACACACTTGCATGCTCCCACAGGGAATTGTGTATTTTCTGTAATTTGGCTAATAGACCTGCTTGGCCCAAACTGTGTGTCCTGCTCTCTTTCTGTGTTCCCATCAGTTAGTGTTTTGAATCAAGGCATGGTCTGTTGGTAGCAAAGATTGAGACTTCATACCCATTCTTACCCATTATCACTCTAACCTGGATTATATCACTCAGTAAGTTAATCTTGCCCAGTAGAGAATAGAAATGTAAAGAGGTAGGAGACAAGAGAGACAAGAGTGTGTTATGCATTTGTGTGTGTGCATGTATGTGTGTATGTTGGGTGTGAGGTTGAGATGAGCTAAAGTTAGTCCTGTTGATAATTCCTAATGTGATAGGTATTGATTAAGCACTAACCACTTTTTGGCATTGTCTTAGTGCAGTGGTGGGCAAACTGCAGCTCTGTTGACTAATGAGTTTGCCAACTACTGTCTTAGTCTGTTTGCGCTGCTGTCAGAAAACACCACAGACTGTGTGGCTTATAAACAACAGAAATTTACTGTGAATTGTTCTGGAAGCTGGAAGCCCAAGATCAGAATGCCAGCCCTGAGGTATACTTGCATCCTCACATGGGGAAGGGGCCAGAGAGCTCTGGGGGGTGTTTGTTTGTTTATTTATTTATTTACTTTTGGGGAGGCTGTTTTTTTATAAAGACACTAATGCCGGTCATGGTGGGTCTAACCTCATGACATAGGCACCTCCCAAAGGCCCTAATTCCCAATGCCATCACCTTGAGGGTTAGCATTTCACATATGAATTTTGGAGGGTGGACACAAACACTCAGACCATAGCAGGCATGCATACACCTGCATATTAAGTTGCTGCTAATGCTAGTTTTTCAGATCGCATTTCTTTTCCGGAGCAGGTAGAGAGTAGTTCAGTTTATAGCATGTGAAGATCTGCCTTGATTTGGCATTTATGACTTAGATTCTACAAAGTATAGCATCTAGTTCCTAGTTCCTTTGTTAGTAGTGCATTTTTCAAACCGTTGAGCTCAGCTTTACTTTAGGAAACATTGTTATACAAGACTCATAGAAAACATGATCCAAGAAGGGGACTTTTTGTTTTCCTGAGGACTTGAGCAAATACTGCAAAGATGGAAAAGGCCCAAGTTCTACCTGCCTCACAACGGGCATTGCATTTTTTGGAGCACACCCAATTTTAAGAGTCACCCACTTGTCCAAGTTCAGATTGCCTAGAAAGACAGAGCCTTATTCTTTGGTTTCTCTTATTGAGGAGTATCAACAAGGAACTTACACACCATAAAATGAAACCATTCACTCCAGTGGAATCTGTGTAGATTTAGATATTAAAATATTTTTGTAGTATTTTTAAAATATTGCATTAAGACTAGCATTCTCTTTTTAAAAAAATGTATTTTTATTGATTTTTTTACAGAGAGGAAGGGAGAGGGATAGAGAGTTAGAAACATTGATGAGAGAGAAACACCGATTAGCTGCTTCCTGTATACCTCCTACTGGGGATGTGTGTCCACATCCAAGGTACATGCCCTTGACTGGAATCAAACCTGGGACCGTTCAGTCCACAGGCCAATAATGCTCTATCCACGGAGCCAAACCTCTTAGGGCAAGACTGGTATTCTATTTTAAGTTTTTATTGAAAATGAATAGTAATATATATTGTGAAGTATGAGTTGGGTTATCAAATTCTAATGTAATTAAAATATTTAGAAATTCTAATGTTATAAGAAAGTTTATATGCCAATGTCCTGGGGGAATTACACCAAAGACAGTGTTTTGTGCTTACTTGGTATGACTTTCTGGAATGTAGAAACTATCCTGTGAGGAGTCCCCTTTCTGGAGGAGACTTTCTGAGTCCAGCTGGCCTTTCTTTTTAAGGAAAAGGCACACCTAAGCCATCAGAAGCAAAATTAAATCTGCCCAGACTTAAAGAAGGACGTTCTTCAGTATTCATGACTATATCCATTATAGTGCACTTAGCATTCCTGGGTGCTAAGCACCAAGGATCTGTTTTCCCCAGCATCTGACAGCTAATTTCTTTCTCCATCCTTGTGAGCATACTTCTGTCGATATAAAAACAGAAAAAAGCTCTTTCTTTTAAGAAATATTATTCTCTTTACTTTTTGACATTCAATACTATTTTATATTAGTTTCAGATAGTGGTTAGACAATTATATAATTTACAAAGTGATCCCCCTGATCATTCAGGTGCCCGTCTGCACCACACATAGTTATTGCACTATATTCTCTGTGCCAGGGCCCAATTTGTATTTCTTAATCCCTTCGCCCCTTTCAGTCAGACTCCTAAACCCCCTCCCATCTGACAACTATTAGTTTGTTCTCTATGAGTCTGTTTCTGTTTTGTTTATTTTTAATATTTTTTAAACCTTCATCCTAGGATATATTTTTACTGATTTTTTTTTTAGAGAGAGCGGTAGGTAGAGAGAGAACATCGAGCGATTGCCTCCTGTACACACCCTGACTAGACCTGCAACCTAGGTACGTGCTCTGACAGAATCAAACCCAAAACTTATTTGTGTATGGGACGACACTCCAACAAACTGGGCGGCCCAGCCAGGGCTGTTGTTTATTTTGTTCTTTAGATTCCACATATAAGTGAAATCATATGCTATTTGTCTTTCTCTGTCTGATTTATTTCACTTAGCATAATAACCTCTAGGTCTATCCCTGTTGTTGCAAATGGTAAGATTTTCTTTAAAAAAAAAATCCCCTTTATTTTTCTCTCCACTGCACTTAAAATGCTAACCAGTGACTTCTTATTTCCAAAGACTATGGCCCCTTCTGAGTCCTTATTTTATGTATTTCACATGTGTATGGCCTTTATTTTTAAATAAAGTGATAAATATTTAAGGGGAGATACTTAAACTTTAAAAGCAAAACACAAAAACCAGTATTAAGAATATAGAAAGTCCAGAGTGAATGTGATGAACTAAATTACACAT
Source organism: Lasiurus borealis (assembly GCA_004026805.1). Taxonomy (NCBI): domain Eukaryota; kingdom Metazoa; phylum Chordata; class Mammalia; order Chiroptera; family Vespertilionidae; genus Lasiurus; species Lasiurus borealis. Next base: position 55,292 of record PVJN01008554.1, on the reverse strand, counting down.
TTAGAGACTAGTCATATTTCTAAGGCTAAAACTTATTTTTTCTAAGCTTTGCTTTAAGGTCATATCCTATATAATAAAGATGTCATATGCAAATTGACCCTCATACCCTCACAAGATGGCTGCCTACAACCAGGCTGGCAAGGGGGTTAGTGAGGGACGACCAAACGACCAAACAACAGCAGGCTGCATGGGGTGACCAGGCTGGCAGAGGGAGCAGTTAGGGGCAATCAGGTTGGCAGAGGAGGACAGTTGTGGGTAACCAGACCGGCAAGGGGGGAGGCAGTAAGATGCGACCAAGCCAGCGGTGAGGGGGAAGGGAGCAGTTAGAGATGACCTGGCCGGCAGCGGGGGGGCAGTTAGGGGTGATCAGACTGGCACACAGAGGCAGTTAGGGGCAACTAGGCAGGCAGGCAGATGAGCTATTAGAAGCCAGCGGTTCAGAATTGTGAGAGGGATGTCTGAGGGCTCCCAGATTGGAGAGGGTGCAGGGTGGGCTGAGGGAACCCCCCCTGTGTATGCATTTCGTGCACCGGGCCTCTAGTTTCTAAATGTTAAAGCATCAACTCTAGAATTTCTCTAGCTTTAACACATTAGTATTTAGTGTAGAGCTGGGTACAGTAATCTGGCTATTCTTGTTAAAGAATGTCTTAATTCTTACGAGGGGGAGAGTACTTTTCTTTCCTACAAAGACTGTGCTGGTATGAAGCCTATTTGGGTATGGGCACAGGGCAGGGGTGGTCCACAGCCACAGTTGTTGCCTGAAATGCAGATGGAAGCATGAAGGAAGTGGTGCTGTCTGCTCTGGTTAGATTTGTTAACTTCTGAGGACCCCACTCTGGCTAGAAACGCTTCCAGGTATCCGGATCATTTCCCCCATACCTGTTCTCCCAGCTACTCTCTCTGCCTCCACCTTCTCTCTCTAGTGTGTCCTTTCAGCAGCCTTTGGGTTTCAGGAAAAGGTGACCTTAGGTGAGTTATGGCCTCACTCAAAACCCTTCAGTGCTTTGCATTGTCTCTAGGAGGAGTTTTTAAACCAAGAAATGTGATTTTTCTCTGAGATCTCAAAACCTCAAATTAAGCCCAAAAGAAAATGAGTCTCATGATTTAGCAATTACTTTGTTTTCACTCATAAATAATATTTCCCACCTTTTCTCCCTAGGGCAGGAAAAATTCATAGGGAGAGAGATGGTTCTGAATTTCTTGATCTTTTAAAAATTTAAATTCCCTTCTAGGGATAAAACATTGCTACCAGACAGAATAATCAAAATGTGCCACAATCTGGGAAAGAAATTCTTAAAATGTTATAAGCAATGATAATATCATTGGAAAATGGAAAGAGAGAGAGAGAGAGAGAGAGAGAGAGAGAGAGAGAGAGAGAAGAAATTACAAGAGAGAAATTATATCACCTATGGTAGCCACCACAAAAGAGAGAAAATTGTTTAGGAGACATTCATTCTAGCATACATGAGATTTGTAGTTGACAATATTGAGATAATTAAAGATTTACATTTAGTTATAAGAAATAATTCTGATATACTTTATATTCTCTGCCAGTTTCCCCAGTGGTAAACTTTTATAAAACTATAGTATACCACTTTAATCAGTATTGACATTGATACAATGCACTCATCCTATTCAGGTTTCCCAGTTCTACCTACATTCATTAGTACATATGACTTTAAATTTCAATACAATTTTGTCACCTGTGTATCCACTAACACTGTCAAGATTCTGAACATTTCTAAAATCACAAGGACCCCCTCATCCTGCCCTTTTTCTTCTCCCCCTGCCAATACTCATTTTGGAAAAAAATCCTCACTTGAGACATGCTTAGAGAGAAGAAGGGAGAGAGACTGAGAGACAAAGAAGGAGGGACTAAGGGAGGGAGGAAGGGAGAGAAGGCAGGAGGGAGGGAGGGAGAGAGAATATTGTGATTAGTTGCCTTCTATATGTACCCTTGACTAGGAATGGAACCCCCAATCTAGGCATGTGCTCTGACCAGGAATCAAACTGATAACCTTTCGGTGCGCGGGATGATGTTCAGCTAACTGAGCCACTCCTGTTGGGCCCAATACTCTTTGTAACCCTTGTCAACTACTAATGTACATTTTTTTTTTAAATTTCAAAAATATTGTATAAATGGGATCTGCGAGTTTTTGGAATTGGCTTTTATCACTCAGCATGATTTTCTGAAGATTGATCCATGTCATGCGTGCCAAGTTTGCTCTATTTATTGCCAAGCAGCGTGCATTGCTGTGATATGCATGTGTATATAGATGTACTCGTGCATAGCATTTAATCATTCCCCTCTTGAAGGACATCTGGGCTAATTCTAGTTTTTCACTACTATATATAAGGCTGCTATGCACAATCATGTACAAGTGTTCGTGTAAACATAAAATTTTATTTCTCAGGGTGGGGCTGGGGCGGGGAGAGTTCCTAATAGTGGCGTTGCTGGTGGCAGTTGCATGCTTAGTTAAGAAACTGCCAGACTCTTTTCCAGGCTGGCTATATCAGTTTTCATCACCACTAGCAACATGAGTGATTGTTTCCACACGTCTTCTCCAGCATTTGACAATGCTATTGTTTGTTTGAATATATTTTATTGATTTTTTTTACAGAGAGGAAGGGAGAAGGATAGAGAGTTAGAAACATGGATGAGAGAGAAACACCGATCAATTGCCTCCTGCACACCTCCTACTGGGGATGTACCTGCCACCAAGGTACATGCCATCGACCGGAATTGAACCTGGGACCTTTCAGTCTGTAGGCTGACACTCTATCCACTGAGCCAAACCGGTTAGGACAGTGGTCGGCAAACTGCCGCTCGCGAGCCACATTCGGCTCTTTGGCTCCTTGAATGTGTATCTATTTTACAAAATACCACAGCCTGAGAGAGTCTATTTTGAAGAAGTGGTGTTAGATGAAGTTTAAGTTTAAAAAATTTGGCTCTCAAAAGAAATTTCAATCATTGTACTGTTGATATTTGGCTCTGTTGACTAATGAGTTTGCCAACCACTGGTTATGGCTATTTGAATGGTACGCATTGATATCTCCTTGTCGTTTCAATTTGCATTTCCCCAATAGCTAATGATGCTGAATATCTTCCCAGGGGCTTGTTTGCCATCTGTATATCCTCTGCAATGAAATGTCTATTCATGTCTTTTGCCCATTTTTCTAATTGGGTTGTTTGAGAGTTATTTATGTATTTTAAGTACTAGTTATTTGTTAGATATTTTCCCCCGGTCTGTAGCAATCTTTTCATCCCCCTCTCATGGGCTTTCACAGAACAAGCTTTAAACTTTGATGTCTAGCATGATTAAAAAAAATAGTTCTTGGCCTTTTGCATGTTCAACGGTCCATTGAGAATCTGATGAAAGCTATAAAACACTTGTCAGAAAAATGCACACGCACATAAAACTTTGCATCTAACTTCATGGAATTCAGGGACTGTATAAAGTGATGGACCATATGTTATAAACTCATGGCTTAATCACTGTTGCATTAATTTATAGCAATGTGACTCCAGGGAGAGTTGCTCATATCAAAGTTAGAAGTGGGAAATCCTGTCGCTTACAAAATCAAAGCAATTTCAGAGCCAGGGTTTACTCTCCCGAGAACTTAACTGAAAGGCCCCTTTCTCAGCAATACATCGCTTGACTACTCTGGGAAATAGTGCTGGATTGCTCCTTTAATTTTGTAGCTTGAACTGGTACACTATAAAAATTTTTTTCTTGTATGAATTCAGACTTTTAGGAATTAGCAATGAATGCACGTGTGGGCTTTCAACTGCCAGTTCAGTTTTAGCAGCATGACTCTCTTTGTGTGACTTACTATTTTTCTTTTAAATATGAATGGAAAAGAAGAGAAATGAGATGCTGGAGAAGAAACAGGGGTGTGATAAATTTTGATATGATCATTATCTGTGCCTGGGCAGAGAATTGTCAGTATTATTGAACTTGATTTGCTTTCCCCATGAATGAAATACATAAAGGAAAAGCACACTTTAGGAAAAGTTGAAAGATAATTTTGTTGAAAATTCTAACTGAAAGGTAACATGTACATTTGACCCTGGAAAAGCATGGGTTTGAATTATGTGGATCTACTTATATGTGGATTTTTTTTCAACAAATATTATAAATGTAATTTCTCTCCCTTATTTTCTGAATAACATTTTGTTTAGCTTACATTATTGTAAGAATACAGCCTAGCTGAAACTGGTTTGGCTCAGTGGATAGAGCGTTGGCCTGCTCTATTCACTGAAGGGTCTCAGGTTTGATTGCGGTCAAGGGCATGTACCTTGGTTGGGAGCACATTCTCAGTAGGAGGTGTGCAGGAGGCGGCTGATCGATGTTTCTCTCTCATCGATGTTTCTAACTCTATCCCTCTCCCTTCTTCTCTGTAAAAAATCAATAAAAATATATTTAAAAAAAGAATACAGCCTATAATACATGTATAACATATAAAATATGTGTTAATTGACTAGTATTGGTAAGGCTTCTGGGCAACAGTAGGTTTTTAGTTAAGTTTTGGGGGAGTCAAAATTTATGCATGGATTTTCAACTGTGTGAGGGTCAGTGCCCTTACCTCTCATGTTGTTTGAGGGTCAACTGCAATTAAGAATGTGTTTGCCAGATCTCTGGCAAAGAACCTTGGCCTCCCTGTAAGTCTGCTGTTCACTTTTGTCACAGATTTACTGTGTATTTTAGGGATGGATTATGTATAAAAGTAGGTTACCAAACCTGTTACTCCAAACCATCGGAGTCCTTAGTGTTTCCTAAAAATAATACGGGGGTGTGGTTTTCTTCATGTTTTGCTCCTAATTCCTATCATGTAACTCATTTGCCACTTCATGCTTGCCCAACACTATCACGCTTTGCCAGGTCAGTGGTATTATTACTCCTTACAACCTGTAGCTTTTCATAGATATAGAAGTTATCCCAACCAGCTGGGAGGTCACCAATGCCGGGGGCAGTGTTTTTAACACTATCCCTCCCAGGTCAGCCGCATGGTCTGCTGCACACATAGTGATAGTGAACCGATTTTTGGACACAGGACTTTAGAGACCTGTTACTACTAAGGAAATTGATGCTTTGGTAGGTTGTATCTTGCCAGAGCGATTGAGATTTGTATTGACTACAAATGGATCAATGCATAGGTGAGGTTATAAAAGGGGATGTGCAGTTGATTTAGAGAAAGCTTCTTAAGGGCTTAATCACGTTGTGTGCAAATAAATTCTGGGAAAAAGTGAGTGTGACAGCACTGGCGGAACATTTTGTTAGCAGTTAGCTCACGCTCCTCTTTGTACTTGAGAAGCGCTCTCTACTTTAGGCTGCACCAATTCAGACTGCCTGGCTCCCCTTCTTCCTCCCTACCACCCCCATTAATTTGAATTAATGAGATCCTATTGAATAGTTACTGTTGTTTGCTTTCTAATCTTCAGACATCTCCCCACACTCTGAGGTCACCAAATAATGCTTCTTAGACCTGCATAACTCAGGTAGATAACTCTAGTCTGAGGCAGGCCCGTTGATACTGTTGTGTATTCAGCAGCAGGTTTATTTCGAAAATGCTCTCTTTTTACCCATTTCCATTGTGTTAGCATTGAAGGTTTTTACTTAGACTTGGCCTTGCCTCCTGGCTGTTTAACTGTTCCTTCCTTCTTCTGCAGCTAGGATAACAGTGGTAAAATACAATTATAATTCTACACTCCCAGGTTTCTGTAAGGAGCTGTGCATCAGCATCTCCCTCTAACTGTAGAGGTTTCCAGCTGAGGTGTTAATAGAATTGCCCCCATGATAATTGCTTTGCCCTTTGCATCTTCAAACTGCAGTGGAATATTCAGCTCTATAAAACCAAATAAAGTTCTGGAGAGCTTTACACTATTGTGTTTATCTGGCCTAGTGCTCTTGAGTGTTCCTGATGCCTCTGGGCTGTCAGGGTGAGGCTGAACAGGGATAGGTTCATTGCAGACCTGCATGGCCCCACTTCCTGCTGAATCATTGAATCAGTCTAATGTTTAGAGGCTCTGAGTGATTTCATTTTAAATAGATTCAAATGCTTTATAAAACCATACCTTTGTGTATTTTTCATGTACAATAATAATGAGTATGTAATAATTACAGCTAGTGTTAATTGAATGCATTGGATAGGCACTGTATTTTTTTTTTTTAAGAATTTATCAAATCTTTTAATCCTCCCAACAGTCTTATGAGGTAAGTACTGTTACTAATTCTAAATTATCCTAGGGCAGTGATCGGCAAATGGCGGTTCTTGAGCCGCCGTTTGTCACTCTGTTGGTGAATGAGTTTGCCGACCACTGACTTAAACTCTCCATTCCAATAATTACCGGCTGTTGTTGTTCCTTGTGATTAAGCCTCTGGGAAGTGAAATAACAGGACCAAAATCATACAGTTAGAACCGGGCATAGCTGGTGTTCAAATGCAGCCTGTTCCCAAGCCTGTACTGTCTGTCAGGCATTTGCTTTCTTCTAACAAGCATATCTCGGTCTTTCAGACGGTATTTATGTTATGAAAGGACTTTGTGCTGAAGCTCAGGAGAACATGGGCTCTGGGGTCAGAGGGGCTGGAGTCACATGCCAGCTCGACCACTTCTAGCTTCTCAACCTCTGCCAAGTGGCATAACTTTGCAGAGCGCACCTTTCCTCTAATGGTGGAGACCTGCGCTGAAGGAACTCTTACCTGAGAGCCAGCATCTGGGTAGCTTTTTAAAGGGGGGCTCCTTAAAATGGGGACCAAAATTTCATAGGAAGTGGGGTGGAAAAGGATTTGCCTGGGGCTTTAGTTTTTGAAAAGGAAACTAAAATTATGAAAATATGTGTCATATTTGTTTTAGAAAATGTGTCTTAATCCTTTGACTAACAGATGGCATAACATCATAAGGGGTAGAGGCCCTGGGCCAGCCTTCCAGAATGCCTGCCATGTTCTGTGTGACCGACCGCATGCAAATTTAGTTTTGAGCTCTGCTAACTCTTAGAAAGAATATGAAATAAACTGTGTCCATGTGATTAATGGAGGGGGGGAGTCATGATTTTTATTGACAGAATTAATTGTATAATAGGACATTTCTGCTATCACATTTGATTTTCAAAGCATTGCTTTTGGGGTTATTTTTATTAGGGAGGAGAAGATACTCTTATTCCTTTAATACTGAAATTATTATCTTTAAGCCTTTTTCTCATTATTTTTCTTTTTCACCTGTTAATGGATCTCTGACACATTCTCATTGATCCAATAGTTTCATGATTTGAGAAGCTCTCCAATACTCAACAGTGCTTTTTTTCAACTCTATTTCACTTTATTTTATGCTTTAAAAAATATTTCCAATTTTATTTTAAGTTTTATTTATATTTTACTTACAACATTTGATAACCACATGAAGGTCAAAACAAGTAATTACAAAAACATCTGTTGATATGCAAGAAGGAATGGCTGGAGAGTAAGATGCTAGCATTAAGGGTGGGTGGAATGGGTGGGTAGAGAATGAACGGGAAAGGCAGTTGCTGTTATCTTATAAATGATCAATGTATTTCTTTAAAAATTTATGTTTAGGTAACTTTTGCTTCTCAGCTTAACTTCCTACACATTCCTCTCAGGGCTGTTGTGTGAATCTTTGAGATGAAATTTGTAAAATACTTAGCATGGTGCCTGACATATCATTATCCTTCCTAATGTAGTTACTAATAGTCTTGATAAATATTTTTTGAGCATTACCTGTTAACAGGTTTTGTACAAGACATATGAGCCAATAATTATTTTGTGTTCAAAGACAAAATTTAAGTCATGAGCTTTATATTGATCTTAGAATACTTCATTTAGATGCAAAATTCAGAATTTCATCAAGTCAAGAACTGATTTTTTTCTGTGTAAGTTGAATGTTATATTTTCTTTCCTCTTTAACTTAAAATATGTTCACCTGTTGAAAATTGTCTTTTTTTCTTTTGAGTTAACTAGCAAGCAAAGATATTGGGATATTTATTCCTCATATTGTCTAAAACATTGTATCTTGATGTTCTTTTCACAAGACTTTTTTCCCCTTTTGAGAGCAAATTTAAAAATTAAGTTTGGCCCTCAAACCATCCCCTGGCATCTGCCAGAAAAACTGGAAATATTTTGGCTTTTATCTCCATAAGAAACATTTTCAAAAAATGAAGTACAATTAAAGGGGAAAGCAAGTACTTGAATTTGAAATTTTAAAATTACGGGTGGAGAACTCAAGTATTAGAAAGTAAAATGAGGTGAAGAGCATGGCATTTATAGAAGGAGAAGCTACTGTGTGAAGAATTCAGGCAGTTGTAACTTGCCTCGCAAACACAACCTGCTTAATTATTGAAGGTGATGTGACAAGAGGCCCAGAGTGGGTTAGCCATGCGGCCTGCAGGCGAGCACAGAACTTACTGCTCTTTACTGTAACAGTGGAATTTATTTTAGGAAGATCCAAGTGAAAATATGTCTTTCAGCTTGAAGTTTATTTTATCGGGCGTATAATATGCTCCCAATTATTTTTCTCCACAACTCAACTGGGAAGTTTTGACAGGGGTTTCACTCTTCAGAATACATTTCACATTCTCCTCAAAAGTGCTTTCCTTTGAATGTACTTTATTATCAGACAAAATCTAACAAATGTCACATGTTGAGTTGTGGAAAACATGTGTACTTTCATATAGTAAATAAGTGTATGGTAAGCCTCACACACAGCTTAACTTGTTTTAGTATAGTACTGCTTAAACATTTTAAGTCTTCAAAGTTTTGCTCACAAAGGAATGCATGTTAGTTTGTTGCTTTATTTTTGTCTGTATATTATTTCAGTCTTTTTATAATCAGCGCATTTACTGTAGAATGTATTTTTTAAAATTTTGCTCTTTTTTAAACCATTTTAATTTTTAAAAATAGCATATTGATTTTTAGAGAGAGACAAAGGGAGGAGAGAGAGAAACATCAGCGTGAAAAGATAACATTGATCAGATGCCTCCTGCACGTCCCCAACCAGGGGTCAAGCCAACAACTTGGGCATGTGTCCTAATTGAGAATCTAACCGGCAGCCTTTTGGTACATGGATGATGCCCAACCAACTGAGCCACACTGGCCAGGGCTAGAATGCATTTCTGATGCTATCAACTAGAAATGTTCAGTGTTCTTATAATTTTATAAAGTTGAGTGAAATATGAAGGGTTGGAGTTGTGTATGGTGTGACTATAAATGTAAATTGTTAATCTCTTGAGGCATAGTGTACATTTAGGGTAAAGAGTCATGGTATGTGGTAGCAGGTATACATTCATATTTTAAGTGTTTTCTTTCTAATTTTTAATTTTGGGGCAATCTGCTTGTCATTATTTTTATTTCATAGTGACAAACAATTCATATCAGAAATGAGAGACTCACCGAAACCAGTTTGGCTCTGTGGATAGAGCGTCAGCCTGGGGACTGGAAAGGTCCCGGGTTCGATTCTGGTCAAGAGCATTGTACCTTGGTTGGGGGCACATACCCAGTAGGGGGCGTGCAGGAGGCGGCTGATCCATGTCTCTCTCTCATCAATGTTTCTAACTCTCTATCCCTCTCCCTTCCTCTCTGTAAAAAATCAATAAAATATGTTTTAAAAAAAAAAAAGAAAAGAAATGAGAGACTCAGTTTTGTCATATTCTTGTTAGTATTGTATTCAATTTGAAGTTTCTTTCCTGGACCTTCCTAAGCCATTCATCCAATATGTGAGGTTCGTTTCATTAAAAATCGATTATTATCATCTATAAGCCCATGTAAGTGGGTACACACAGGGTACAACATCAATAAATGACAATGAGGGCCAAGGAAGGGTTTGTGAGACCCTCGGCCTTCTTTCAAGATGACTCATGAAATGTAACTTGTGACCTAAGAGAATGCCAGTGCCAGTATATAGATAAACCATTAAGTTAAAGGATTTTATAAAAAACAATACAGGACTTTTTATATTTTCCTCTTGGCCAAGTTTGTTCTCTGGGGATGGCTATACCAAATGTCACAATTTGGATTTCTGTGTGCCTGCCTTCTTAAGGGAAGGCCCCAAAGTACTGTAGCTGGGCTGTGGCCCAGAAACCAGAGCCAGGGCTGGCCTGATGAACAGAACCCTGCCCCACTTCTGTTCTCGGTGGGGCGGGATGAGAGGATGTTGGTGAGAGTCGCTGTCTGCCTTGTTCCGAATTCTCCTGCAGCCCATGCTTCACCTTCTCCCAATCTTTAGGTCTCTTTTGTTCAGCTGTGAGCTCCTTGAGGGCTGGGTCTCATAGTAGTGTTCAATGAACCCACCATTCCTACTTAAAAAAAAAAAAATATATATATATATATACACACACACATATATATATATATATATTTCAGAGAGGACAGGCGAGGAAGAGAGAGATAGAAACATCAATGATGAGAAAGAATCATTGATTGGCTGTCTCTTGCACACTCCCTACTGGGGATCAAGCCCCCAACTTGGGCACGTGCCCTGACTGGGAATCGAACTGACACCTCCTGACTCAGAGGTTGATGATCAATTACTGAGCAACACTGGTTTGACTCACCTATTTTTTTTTAAGTGATCTATAATTGACACACAACATCTTATTAGTTTAAGGTCTACAATATTCTGATTTTTATTTGATTTTTTCTTTTTTTCTAAAATATATTTTATTGATTTTTTTCTAGAGAGGAAGGGAGAGAGAGCGTTAGAAACATTGACCAGCTGCCTGTTGCACATCCCCCACTGGAGAAATGCCCGCAACCAAGGTACGTGCCCTTGACTGGAATCGAACCTGGGACCCTTCAGTCTGCAGGCCCACACTCTATCCACTGAGCACAAACCAGTCTCGGCTGATTTAATATTTGTATATATTGCAAAGTGTTCACCACAATAAGGCTAGTTAACATTTGTCACCATAGATAGTGACAGAATTTTTCTTTGTAATGAGAATTTTTACCATCTGTTTTCTTAGCAACTTTTAAATCTGCAATACAGTATTATTAACTATTAGAGGCCTGGTGCTCGGAATTCATGCATGGGGCTGGTGTCCCTCAGCATGGCCTGCGCCCTCTCGCAATTTGGACCCTTTGGGTAGAGTCCCTACGCCTGGTAGGCCATCAGGGCCTATGGCGGCTTTCCTCCCCCTGGCTGCCTGCAGCTGGCCCCACCCCTGCTGCTGCCACTGCTTGTCATCTGTGTGGTGCTGCCCCTCCCTTCCCTGCCACTAGTCGCCTCCCTCTGCAGGGAGATTGTGGGGTGATGGCAGGGCCTCCCTGACCAATCACATCGCACCCACTTTGGCTGGCCTGGTGCCAGCACATGTCACAGCGTGGTCATCTGGAAGGTAGTCTGGACGGTCTTTCGGTCCGTTTGCTCTTATTATTATAGACAGTGTCTATGCTGTACATCTTATCCCCATAACTTACTTTATAGCTGGAAGTTTGTACCTATCTGACTCCCTTCAGTTAACCCCTTTTGAATGATACTGGCTCCTTTTCTCCTAAGCTGGAAGCTGGTTTCTGGGTGTGGGTGTCAAGGGGCAGACACACCCAGAGGCAGGTGAGATGCATTCAGCTGGGGAAGAGGTGGGTTAGCATGATGGCGGCCTGCATCCCCCCACACTGGAATGTCTGGCCCTTTCTAAGATCTGCCTTGTTGCACCAAAAGTGGATTCTGATCTAGAGAAGCCTGTGATCCAAGGGATTAATTAAGGTGAAACTTTCAACCTGCTTATTTCGACTTTTCTTATCTCTCTGAAATATAATTTCCATTTTGGGAGCTGTCAGTGGGATAATGTCAGGGGTGATAGATTTCCTTATGTGTGGAAATTAATACAAAATACAGGTATCATCTTATTTCTATATTTTTATAATTTTGTCTCTGAATTTTCCTATCTAATGAATTACTCCTCTGACAATGTTGATACCTGAAGGTCAGGATGCAGCTCTGTTGGTTGGCTAAGTGAGGACTCCTGCAATTAATGCTCTTCTTATTGTTTGCAGATGCGGAAGCCATGGAGTTGAGCTGCAGCGAAGTACCTCTTTACGTAAGTTCCTGAGCATTGGGCTTCAGGTTTAAGTGGCCCTTTCTTAGACTGGAAACCCATGTGACTGAAGTGGGAGAAAGGCTTTGCTCATTATTGAGCTGAGGCTTTTGAAAAACAACACACAGTGCTACTGTGAAGTTTATTTGCATGAAGCCTTTTAAAACTAGTTGGCTCCTGGTTTCCAAGCCTGGGTTTTAATTATGTTTCCCCAAGTAATTTTGTAAAAACTGTTATTAGTTCTGGACTAAAAAATACTCAATTCATTCATATAGATGATTTTTTTAATATATTGTTTTATGATAATATCCTGATAATAGCCAAGAACGTGTTCTGAGTGTGTCTTTTTTTGGGGGAAGTGTTCAGTGATAATTGTGTCAGTTAAAAGCATGAAATAGAAATTTAAAGGAAAAAATGCTGGGATATATACATAGATTAATTAAGTGGGTGCAGGAGCGAGGTCAGGGATTGGGTGACAAAGTTGCCCAGTGAGATTCCTGGTCAAGGTGCCTTCTGGGTTGAGATCAGTTACTGGGTGTAACAGGGAAGTGATGTGATTGTCTTATCTTACAAAATGGCAGATGGTTTCCTTTTCCCATCTTCCTTTTTCAGACAAAACCTAATTTCTTGGAACCTGTATTGATGGGGGTGTGAGTATGGATGTGTGTAAGAGGGCTGCTTTTTCAGGTGACCTTTGTGCTAATCTCTAATAGAATACAGCAAGAGTACAGAATCTAGTGTAAAGGATCTGACCTCAGTTCAGATTAGTCCTTAATAGAACAATATCAAGGAACTAGAGGCCCATTTCAGGAAGATTCCTGCAAAAATAGGGCTTCCTGCAGCGATCTTCCCTGTCCTGCCTGCTTCACCCTCATTTCCAAGGTTCCGCCTCCTTCTCTCCTATCTGCTGCCCACTTGCTTCCTTCCCTTCTGCAGCACTTGGCTTCCTTCTACGCTGTCTCTAGTCTTCACTCTGCACCAGAATATGCAAATCAACCACCATCTTGGTTGGGTTAATTTGCATACTTGCTCCTGATTGGCTGGTGGGCATGGCTTGTGGGCATAGCAGAGGTATGGTCAATTTGCATATTTCTTTTTTATTAGTTAGGATTGGAACAAGTTTAATCAGAATCCTGTTAATTAAAATATATTAATCTACTTCCTCATGCCACACTTTACTACCCAAGTGACCCACTCTCTCAACCCTTCCCCACTCTTCTTACATATATCCCACTGTATTCTCTGAAGAAACACTAAATGATCAAATAAATAGATGCCAAAATAATACCCTCTTCCCTCCCCTGGGTTATCCAGTAGTCCATAGTATTATCTTTAGATTGTGATTTACAGGTCATAAAATGTGTCTATAGACAGTTAGACTTGGCCCAACCATAACTAAAGATTAAAAAAAGACTGTTCCAATGCTAAATTGTAAAGTATCTCAAGTTTATTTGATTATTTATTTTGTACCTTCTTCCTCCTCAGTTGTATTCATTCCACCCTGCTTCCCTACTTCAAACCAAATAAACAAATCCACAAACTTAATTCTGGTAGAAAACCTTGTGGTTGGTCAACATACTGGTGTAGCTATATTGAACTTAGACCTACAGATTATGACCAGACTAGGGAAGAGTCAGTTAACATTGCCTAAGGAGAGAAGAAAGTTAAGCAGACCAAACATTTTCCCCCCTAACTGTCATATAATATATACTGATTAGAATAAAATGAAAAATAACAAAGTGTTAAGAAAATAAGTCACTCATCATCTCACCCCCTATAAATAATGTTATTTAAAACATTAATACATTTTATTGCCCTAGCTGGTTTGGCTCAGTGGATAGAGCATTGGCCTGTGGACTGTAGGGTCCTTGGTTGGATTCTGATCAAGGGCACATGCCTGGATTGTGGGCTTGATCCCCAGGAATGAGTAAATTGGCTTATAGCGAACTAGTGGCCTGGTGCCTGGATTCGTGCACACTGAAAGGAAATTAATTAGAAGATATATTTTAATATTATTATTTGCCCTTTCTCTATAATAAAAGTGTCAACCAAATTTATGACTGACAATGACAGATCAAAACAAATGCGTGTGATTGGCGCCAGCGAGAACTTTATATGTATTGACCATGCTCAAGTCAATATTTATTTTTAAATTGCCAGTGTGCATCATATGTACTGGCCGGTCAGTCGGTTGGATGGTCAGATGGACAATCGGATGGTCACTTAGCCTTTTAGATATATAGGGGGTTACTGAGGCATGTGAGTACATACCAGTACCTGCTGTCCACAGCCTGGGTAGACCCAGGTTTCTGGAATGCTGGGTGGTGTTCCCATGATGGCTGCTCTTTGTGGTGGTTAACTTAGGTAGATAAAAACCTATTTACCCCAGAATGCTTATGCAGAAAGAAGGTACAGCAGCCGTCAAAACTCTTAAGTGGGACTGAGGCAGCAAGGATTCTCTTCCGAAGGGCTCCTTGATCAGAGCAACAGAGGAAGCCAATGAAATCTTGTTATACTTAGCCTTTAAGGTAGACTATTCAAATGAAAGCCATTAAAAATCAACCAACCAGTCTGGCTCAGTGGTTAAGCGTCGACCTATGAACCAGGAGGTCTGGGTTCCATCCTGGTCAGGGCTCATGCCCAGGTTTCATACTCGATCCCTAGTAAGGGGCATACAGGAGGCAGCCTATCAATGATTCACTCTCATCATTGATGTTTCTGTCTTTCTTTCCCTCTCCCTTCTTTTCTGAGATCAATAAAACTATATTTAAAAAACAAACAACAAAAAAACACATGTTAATACATTTTATTAATTCTAAGGCACGTTTTTTTTTTTCTTCTTATTTTCTTATCTGTGAAATTGAGATGCTCCTACACTGTGCGTCCTGGCAGAAGTCATGATGTAGCTGTTTTTACCTAAGCATGTGCGACCTTGGTCACATGGTTTATATTGTTCTCACTTCAGAATAGTTATGATCTTTGCTGGCACAAAACGAATTAATTGCTTTCAAAATTACTTCATGGTTTGGTGTGAAAAGGCAAAGTTTCTGTGTATATACAAAGATATGGAACCAGCAGCATGACGCATGATGAAATCTGTTAAAACAAAATTCTAACATAAAAAAGGGCAGTTTTTCTTTTAGTGGCATATAAACTGCATATTATAATGATGGCATCTTATATTAATTATGTATATTTTCTATGTCTATAACTGACTCTAATTATATATAGGTTGTAACCTGATTTTGCAGTCATTGATTTGCTTCCCCTTCACACTTGAAGGTATTCAGTTTGGATAGATATGGTAGAAATATATAGTGATTTTTTTCACTTAACATTTTATGTCAATATTATTATAGATTGACCTAAGCCAATCTGACTATTTGGCCTCATCAGTAAGGAGGTCAGTGAGGGTTATACTGTGATGAAAACAAGTCTTAAGCCAAATTCTGTTGAATAAGTAATATGTAAACAGAGTAGACACAAAGGCTGTGCAACAACTGGTTCCTCTATCTTGATGCAAGCCTCCGGTCTGCCCGCTCGGCCTTTGGAGATTGTATAAATATGCACGTCTCGTTTCTCCCAGCTTACTACAATCTGGTTTATAAATCCTTACTATTTAAAAATTCATAGTATATTTTATTTTAAAAAAGCAAAAAGAAGAAATTAAAATTATGTTTAACCCTGTCATCTATGATAAGCATTATTGACTTTTATTTTTTTCTTCCAGAATTTTATCTATATCTGTGTGGAATTTTATCGAAGGTTCTTTTGCATTTATTTAGGTCACTGGTTCTCAACCTTTCTAATGCCGCGACCCTTTAATACAATTCCTCCTGTTGTGACCCCTAACCTTAAAATTATTTTCGTTGCTACTTCGTAACTGTAATTTTGCTATTGTTATGAATCATAATGTAAATATCTGTGTTTTCCGATGGTCTTAGGTGTACAGTTATGAAGTAGCAATGAAAATAATTTTATAGTTGGGGGTGACAACATGAGGGATTGTATTAAAGGGTCCCGGCATTAGAAAGGTTGAGAACTACTAATTTAGATGATGTGTTTTTTTTTATTTGACATTGGATCTCTTAATTTTGATGCTTTCAAGTACTTCTACCAATCCTATTTCATTGTTTTAGCAGGTTCTTTTGTAAAAACAAATGAACATAATACTGGTAAGAACATAATTTAGGTAGAACCCAAACAAAATTAGAAATTATAAAGAGTTATAACATTGAGATGATATCTTAAAATTAAAAAGCTACTAAGCATAATAATTGTATGCTAATGAATTGGAAAAGTCTCAGTATGATAGGCTTTAAAAATATAAACTACAAGATTTATCTCAAGGAGGATTAGATCACATAAATAGAACAGTGGTCATGAAGTAAAAAAAAAAGTTGTTAGAAATTATTCCCCAACTACTATCTTCCCTTCAAAAAGAGCACTTTATTCAGTTGGGTCCTATCGGTGATAGTTTAATTTTTTGGCTTTTTATGGCAAACATTTTTTCCCCTCACGTTTTTTGGCAAATATTTTTGTTTGCTTGTCTTCAGGAAAGAAACTCTTAATATTGGGGATGCAGGGATATTCCTGAACTCAGCCCCAGACTCACTCAAACTTTGAAAATAAACTATGATGATCCACTGTGTTGCTACTGTTGGAAAAGAGAAATACTGCACTCTGATAAATTAGAGAAGAAACAGGGATTGAAAAAACTGGTAGCCAGGAGTTTTATAGTGTCGATCTGCAAACCTTAGGGATGCGAACACTGCAAATCCAATTTTTAGCCTCTAAGCAGCTTTCTGCATCTACATTTAAGGGGGCAAAAGGAGTAGTTCTGGAGGGCCAAGCTATTTTTTTTCACAATAGAAAAGATCCAGTCTTTGCCTGACTGGCATAGCTCAGAGGTTGAGTGTCTATGAACCAAGAAGTCACTGTTCAATTCCCAGTCAGGGCACATGCCTGGGTTGTGGGCTCAATCCCCAGTAGGGGTGTGCAGGAGGCTGCCAATCAATGATTCTCTCTCGTCATTTATGTTTCTCTCTCTCTCCCCCTTTCCCTTTCTCTCTCTGAAATCAGTAAAAACATATTTTAAAAAAGGTGCAGTCTAGGTTGAGATCTAGGCTTAATCTTTAGATTGAATGGTGACGTAAGCTAGGGAAGAATTGTAGTGAGGAAGATGATGAGAAGAGTGGAAGCTTGGGGTTGGGTACACTGGTATAGCTGACCTACAGACATTTATAGCCTGAAACATCACTTGTGAATTTGAAAGTCCTACTTGTTATTTTTATTTAGTTTGTTTTAGTTTGTTGCTTTTAGTCTCATAGTTGCAATTTTCTAGTTAGCACATAAAAAGAGATAGGAAATGATGCAAGTAGAGCTTGAAAGGAGAAATTTTCGCTGACTGGGTATTTGATTGAAATATGAAAGAGGAAGAGATTTTGCATTAACAAGCTAAATTGTAGGTTTTTGCTGGTGAATGTTTTCTTGGTTACTTTTAAAATTGACTTTTCTTTAAATATTTGTTAAGGAAGGTTATCAAACAATGTTATATACTTATTATCCACTCCTTTTCACATTATATTTTTATTTTTATATAAAGTGTAATTAGCAATAATCTTTCCAAAAGATCAGTTGAGAACTGCTGTGATTAAAACAGAAGAGCTCTTTCTTGGGAAATTGTTGATTTCAAAAGCTTTCCCACCCTTTGTTGTCAACTGGAATATTTTTATGTTAAATGATTATTTAAATAATACTCATTATAAAAAAAAATAAGAAGAAAGTAAAGATCATTTGAAATTTTATGTTTGAAAGAACTTTCCTTATGTGTATGTGTGCACACTCACGTGCGCGCGTGCGCACACACACACACACACACACAAACACATACGAGGTTCCATAAAAGGAAACATGTAAAAGGAAACATGTAAGACATGTAAAAGCTGTTTTTATTATCTTGGGCAGATCTCATTAATGCTTTCTCACCCCAACATTTACATTTACTACCTCACTTTCTGTCCTCCAGCCTAGGGCCCTTGCTCTCAGGAGCAATAGTACCTCTGGGAACTTGTTGGAAATACACATTCTCAGACCTTCCCCCAGACCCACAGAGTCAGCATCTCCTGAGGTGGGGCCCAGCAATCTGTGTCTTAACAGAACCTTCAGGTAAATCTGATGGAGTACACTAGAGTTTGAGAACCAATGACAGTGTACCTATTTGCACCCTTTTCTGTGCTCATACAACATATACATACATAATACAGATACAATCTTTAATACAACCATTTAAAAAAATCTGGATCATATTATGTAGACTTCTCTATTTTTTCCAACTCAGCAGTACTTTGTAGAAATTTCTCCACCATCAGGTATAGTTCACATTTACTCTTTTAATCGGGGGTCGGAGGGAAACATCTATCCCACCATTTGGTCTGGCCCTGCCAAGGCATTTAGGGGTGAGTTAATTAAATGTTTGACCAAATATAGCAGGCTAATTTTTAAGTTGGTAATTTTGTATGGCCCTTGAATGATGTTATAAATATCCAAATGGCCTTTGTCACAAAAAAGATTCCCCACCTTTGTTTTAAATGAGTGTGTCTGGATCTAGCCACTTCTCTTTGGGTAGGTAGTCACTGTGTTTCAGTCCTTGGCAACCATGAACTAGACACCCTTGTCCATGTCCTTGTCCATGTGTCCTTATATATTAATACTTTCGTCTTGATGAAGTAGATTCCCAGGAATGGAATTGCTGGATGAAAGATGTAAACATTTCAAATTTTAAATGAATTGCTTTGCAAATTATATGTCTCAGTCCACATTTTATTCAAGGTTATTAGAAATATTTAATATCTAGTGCTTTCGCTTTAATAACTGGTAATTATGGCCCTGGACCAATGGCTTAGTTTTTTGGAGCGTTGTCATGTAAACCAAAAGGTTGGGGGTTTGATTCCTGGTCAGGGCACATAACCTAGGTTTCTGGTTCTATCCTTGGTTGCGTCTGGTGCAGGAGGTAGTGGGAAGCAGCCGATAACTGTTTCTCTCTCACATCAATGTTTCTCTCTCTCTCTCACTTTCCCTCCCCCCATCTTTAAAATCAGTGAATATGTCCTCAGGTAAAGATAAAAGACCAAAGCAAAATGTAAAACCCCTGGTAATTATGAAATTGGGGACTATGTTCTCATTTTCATTGTGCACAGAAAAGCAGCTTTTTAAATTTTGTGTTATTCACTTCATAAAAGTTCCAAAAAAAAGTATCTTGCTTTATTGAACCTCTCCCTGCCCTGCATGATGCTTCATTTCTGCTATTTCCAAAATTCTGGTTAATATAAGCACTTAGTCCATGGAGATTTTATAACATCTGCAAAGTGTGTGTCTGCGAACCCTTGCGTGTGGGCTTTTGCTCTCTTCCACCCTTCAGAGGTGTTAATTGTAGCAACTGCCTGAGAAGAGTAGGATCATTTCTTTCTCCAGAAACTGCAAATTGTGTAACCATTTGGGCAGGGGAGTTTTCACTTCAGTAGCTTGTTGCCAGCTGGATCTGAGCTGTTTCCCCGATTCCCTGAACATTTTATGTTTATATTATTCTTTTATTCTGAGTCACAGTCTCCTGCTGTTTGGTCCCCAGCATATTGGTTGCTGCTGGGCTCATTGTATATAAGAACGGAAGGTTCAATCTGATGTTTAGGGATCCGATTCACACTTTAAGTAGCTGCGCTACACTCTCCCATTCAACCTCCTCTCTTTCTGGGGCTTGGTGTGGTTTTCTTGAATCCTTGGCCAAGTGCACTCCTCTCGGTCCCAGCCTTCTGAGGGGGAGGACCCGGGACAGGTTCCCACCCGGTTTCCCAGCCCAGAGAGGCAGCTTCCTATTGAGGCGGTGAGTGACTCGGTGGCTTTGTTCTGCATTCACCTGGCAGACGCCTCCTTCCTGATTCCTGCAAATCTCTCCGGCTTCTGGTTCCTGTTGAAGGAAATCCTGTCCTCCAGCTGCTGCCCTTCTCTGCCGTGGCTGTGCGCCCCTGACGGGCCCCTGTGATGGCCACTGTGACCGTCAGCTCAGAGTGTTATAGTATGTGATCACACCTTCAGACCTTTGCAGATGCAGAAAGGAAGGGTACTAGAAGCAGTGACTTATTTGATCCAGTTAACTCAGCTGGTGTGATACTCGGGATTTTTAAATGCTGTGTTAGAAGCCATCCATTTATTATTTAGGAGTGGCCCATTGCACGGATTTGTGCATATTGAAAGGAAATTAATTAGAAGGAATATTTTCACCATTTGCCCTTTCTCTATAATAGAAGTGTCAACCAAATTCACAATCAACAATAATAGATGGAAACATACTTGTGTGACTGGTGACAGTGAGAGCTTTATATATATCACACATGTGTGAGTGGAAGTTTATTTTTAAATTGCCAGTGCACATCATATGTACCAGATGGTCAGTAAGTTGGACAGTTGGATGGACATCACTTAGCTTTTTATATATATAGATTTTTATTTTTTATTTTTTGTGTGCAGATAGTGAGTAGTAGATCCCACAATGAGACTGGGGTTTCCTCACCTTCACTGGTTAATGAAAATGACTTTCCCCATTGTGCTGACACCACAATACCCTTGAGTACCTGGTCAATTTCTCCATTGGCCAGGTACTCAAGGGTGTCATTTTATCCTTTCCTGCCCTGCACTGTCCCCTGAGCTTTACAACATGGAGAATGCTGCCATCCTGGACCTTAAAGTCTCTCATTTGTCTCACATTATTTATCCTGGTAGAGGAGGCTGCCTGTAACTAAGTCTGAGCAAGCCCTGATCCTCTAAAGCTCATTTGCTCACCAAAATCCCGGGCCCAATGACTTGATGGTCATTTGCCCCATCAAGTTTCTCCAGCTCAAGTTAGTGGAAATTTCATTAACTCAGGTGTCAGAGGTGTGGGTAAAGGTTCTTGTTGTTGTTTCAATACATGTAGATAATTTTGGTGTTGAGAATGGAATCTGGAGGGACTTTTAGGTGAAATAAACTTGTAGATCACAAGTTTACTTTGTGCAAATTTGTTTTCAACATGTTATATTAACATTACCCGTGTCTCATCTTAAAGACAGGAGCAACCAATTGCCACCTGTTGGGTGGTTTCCGTGGTTCAAGCTGGGTTGGCTGACGTTGGCTCTTGATGGCTCTTGCTTTCTGCTCACTTACCTTGACCCTTTTCTACCGTCTCTGCCTGGTTTTGCTTTTATCTTTTTGCCTTTTCTCCTGCTTTTCTGTTGAGGGGGCAAATGAACCCCAAGACATGGCTTGTTCTAGCCAGAGAACCGGGGAACCATGGGAGCTCCTTCATGCTGCTTGGTCAGCAGCCACCAGATGTCAGCCCCTGGGAAGTCTGAGCTCCTTTGCTGTTGCCAGAGATTGCTTGATGGTTCTGGCAGGAAAAGAGGGGAAAACCACTTCTCAGGCTTAGAACAAAACCTCTGACTTAGAGATGTTTTATAAATCGCCCATTGACTTCAACCCTGTCCATATTCTTAAAGAAACTGTACCTTTTCCTCTCAACACAATGACACTTTATAGTGTCCCCTTCTACAGTTACCAATGAGACCATAGACTTCTGACAAAAGGCCTGAAGGGAAAATGTACAACTGCAGGAAACCGCAGGCAGCAGGAGCCCAGCACCCATCTCTGAAGGAATGCCTTTGTGCCTGGGGGCTGTGGGTATATAAGTACCAAGTGTTCTTAATGTCTTACTGTCTCACTTCCCAGATTTCAGTGACAGTCCCACAGTTTTGGGTAACATGTAATCCTGTATTTTTTTTTTTAAACACAGAACTTGAAGTAACTGACATTTGTTCTATTTGAGTTAAAAAAAATTATTACCATCTTAAGCAAGAATTTTAGGCATGGTGGGTATAGGTCAGATTTTTGTCTGGGATAGCTGTAGAGGAAATAAGATGTGATCCAGTGAAAATGTTTTCTTTACAGACTAGAGGCCTGGTGCACAAGATTCGTGCACTTGGGTAGTGGGGGGCAGGAAGGGTCCCTCAGTCTGGCCTGCGCTCTTGCATTCGCAGTCTGGGACTCATTGGGGGATGTCCGCAGGGATCAGGCCTAAGCGGGCAGGCGGACATCCTTTGAATATTCTGTTCAATTATCCAGGGCTCTTGCAGTCCAGGACCCCTCACTCCTTACCTCTTGCCTGCAGTGGAGGTGGAAGAGCCACTGCACTTGCCAGCTGTGAGCTCAGCTTCTGGCTGAGTGGTGCCCCCCATACCCCTCTGAGAGCACACTGACCACCAGGGGCAGCTCCTGCATTGAAGGTGTGCTCCCTGGTGGTCAGTGTGCATCATAGCCACTGGTCATTCTGCCATTCAATCAATTTGCATATTAGGGTTTTATTATATAGAATTCTGCAAAGGCAGCTTTCATGAAAGGTGTGATATGTAGTGATGCATTACCAACAATTTCTTCTGCTCACCCTCAAGGCTCTGTGTGTGTGTGTGTGTGTGTGTGTGTGTGTGCTGAATAATTTGTTTCTAATTCCTGCCTCCTTTTCCATAATTTAATGCAGCCTGGCTATACCTTGTTCTATTTATCAAAACTGATTTCATGAAGGTTGTGTCACTAATTTTGCTCTTGCTCAATTCAAGGTGTCTTTTTCTTAAGTCCTTTAGTTGCATTGTACTATTCCAAGCACTAAGGATATAGCCAAGATGGAAACAGACAAGGTTCTAGGACCCCATTCTCCCAGAACTCACTTGAGAGTAGAGAGATGGACAATAAAGTAGGTACACAAATAAAAACAGAAAGACTTCAGATAGTGGTATATTTTAGAAGAGTACAACCGTGTGATATGGTAGAGAATGTGTGGGAGACAGTAATTTTACAGGGTGGGAGTCAAGATCCCTGGAGAGCCTTCTAGAAGAAGGATAAGAAACAAAGGCCCTAAAGTAGGAATAAACTTAATGTATTTGAGGGGCAGCAATAGGCCAATGTGGCCAGCGCATCATGAGAGAGGAGACAGGTCCCAGAGGGGGCCAAAGCTAGATCATGGAAAGCTTTGTTGGCCAAGGTAATGAACTGAGAAATGGGTGGGAGTGTAGTGGGGAAGCTGTCTGATCTGATTATTTTAAAATGTACTTTTGGTATCCTCCAACTCTGCTGGTTCTCTTCGAGTTCTTTCTTTGTCTATTGAGCTTTCTACTCTGCGTACGTGGGTGTTCCCCAGGGTCCACTCCTTTCTTCTCTTTCTAGGTGAGCTCATCTCTCGTTGTTTCAATCATTGCTCCTTGAAGGCTCACCTCCTGACCTCTGCCCATGCGACGTCTTCAGTTTCCAGTTGGTCTGTTTTCCTTCTGTTCAATTATCTAGCCTTAGACTGTTAAATTTAAAAAAAAATTCTCTTCTCAAGCAATCCCTTTTCTAACTTCCGGATGCTGGTTACCATATCACCATTTTCCCAGACAACCCAGCTTTGGATATGTGTTTTCATAATTGCTCCATTTCTTTATTCTCTGTAGTTAATTAGTCATCAAGATTTGTTGACAGACATGGCTGTCTCTTTTCTCTCCTCTGCCAGTATCCTAATTTATCTTTGGATTTATGCCTTTAGCACCCTCAGGTGCCATATTCTCAGATTTTGGAAACACTTTATTCTCTCTGTTCAATATTGGTTGTCCCCCTATATTCATCTCTTGTTTTGTAGCCATTTCATCTCTCTACATTAGTAGGCTTTCTTCTCTTATCTGCGGGACTTTCCCCAAGATGCTCTAGTTCCATAATCAGGACTGTTGCTAAGGAAGGAATGGGACACCAGGTTGTATCTAGTTTATGACACTGGAATGCTGTGCATTTGGTATTTCCTTGGCAATTTTCTAAGGCTTGATTTCACTTTATGGGCGAGTTTATCTTTTTGAAATCTGCTTAGAAACAATCAGGATGTAGTTCTACTCCATTGTGTCTTGGGAATAGCCTGTGGGCTGAAGGGCTTGGCTTTCTAAAGCTAAGGGTAATTCAAAGAGGATAACAGCTTCCAGCTTTAAAAAATGGATTATCATTTAAAAATTAAAATGCCATTTAGTAATACCAACATTCACATTATAGTAGGACAAAATCATTTGGAGCAAAGTAAACACCTGGGTCCAATGAGATAGCTTGAACATGAAACATTTCTAATGAATCTGCCTTATGCTAACCACTGTTCAGTACAGTATACTCTTTAATGATTTCTCATTTAATGTTTTATAAAAACCCTGTGAGGTAGGAATTAGCCACTATTTATAGATAATAAAATTGAGGTTCCAAGAATTGGGTTGGGATTCCTTCATCAGCATTTATTTATCTGGGCCAGGAACTGTGATTGGCACAGTGAGGCTGGCCATTCAGCTGAATTATATTGGAACTTAGATTTGAACCATAGATCAGTCCAGGGTGCTCTCATTTATAGAGTCCCACGGACACAGAGTGTTACCCTTTGTTATATCAAAATAACTAGTGTAGCCAGCCGGTGTTGCTCAGTGGTTGAGCATCAATCTATGAACCAGGAAGACATGGTTGGATTCCTGGTCATAGCACATACCTGCATTGCAGGCTCCATCCCCAGTAGGAGCATACAGGAGGCAGCCAATCAATGATTCTCTCTCATCGATGTTTTTGTCTCTCTCTCCCTCTCCCTTCCTCTCTAAACACACTAAAAATATATTTAAAAGAATACCTAGTGTAATGTTCAGTGCACTGTAACTTTCAGTAAATGTTTGCTGATTGAATTTCTGCAGAATCATTGACTAAGCGGCAAGCTTGCTCTCTGATCCTTTATAAGAGCACTCCAGATAATGGCTGTGGTCATGGTGAGGAATGGCCTTATTGACAAAATGTTTGATGATAAAGATGGTGCTTGGACACACCTGTGACATTGTATAAACTCTTCACATCATAAGCTCTAGCCATATCCTCCTCCTATCACTTCTTCATAAATGTCATATTTCTTTCCTCTCAAGGTCCTCTAGGCACTCTACTTTTTTAAAAAAATATATTTTATTGATTTTTTAACAGAGAGGAAGGGAGAGGAATAGAGAGTTAGAAACATCGATGAGAGAGAGAGAGAGAGACATCAATCAGCCACCTCTTGCATGCCCCTACTGGGGATGTGCCCGCAGGCAGGATACATGCCCTTGACTGGAATCAAACCTGGGACCTTTCAGTCCGCAGGCCGACGCTGTATCCACTGAGTCAAACCTGTTTCGGCTAGGCACTCTACTTTTACTTGAGGGGGTTTTGTTTAATGTCTCATCTGTTAAGCTTGTAAATACCAGGACAGCAGAGATTTAATTTTTTTCTGTCTATTGTCTTTTCAGTGCCAGTTCAGCACCATGCTCAGTGAATACTTGTTGAATGGATACACGGTTCTATTTAGTTCCATTAAATAAACTGTTCCAGGTTCAATCTGGAGCAGTTTAGTTTTATTGTTTGCTAATTTCTCTCCTATTGTGTACATTTTCCCAGCAGGTGTGCAGCTATCCCTAATTTTGGGATGGGCACAGTCATGTTGGCTTTTGGTGCACTAAGGGTGCACAGAGTCTGGGGGATGGTCAAGCAGGAGGTGGCTATCAGCACAAAGGTAAAAAAATTGGGAGGTTTTGGGGCAATATGTTCTAGAGTTTGAATCTTAACTAAACTTTGAAGGTACTATATGGAAGATGTCAAAAGTATGCAATAAAAATTAAGGAAGTTTTTGTGGGATAAACAGTTCCTGCCTGAGAATTAGAATTTAACAATGAGAAAGTTCTGATAAATAGTAGGGAGTGAAAAGTTTACCTTCTCTAATAGAAGATACTTGAAGAGTCCCTTAACTCAGGAAAGATGATCTATGATCCATGTCACATGAACTCCCCTTTGGCATTATTTTCTAGTATCTCACAATTCTCATAGTTGCTATGCTCCATGTCTTTGGGGGGAAATATTTTTGCTATCTGTTTAAAATACCTTGTTGTACCCTACAAAATATTCTTAGACTTTAACTATTTCTTTAGAATCAAACTACTAGTTTGTAAAGGATGTGAACTTAGAGATGTTAGGTGATTTCCCATGAGTGCATTCGTGCATGCATTCATTCACATGACAAATTTTATGTGCCATGTACTAAGTGAGATGTACAGGCGGGGATAGATGGAGGTTTTATGGGGCCTACAATTTATGCAATTTGAAGGATTCCTTTTCAGGAAAGGAATACAAAACTATAAATACAAAATTAAAAGTGTGTATAATGAGAAATTACAAAATTTTAAGCTGACAAATTCCATAAACATAAAAAGTATTCCCAACTCAGCTTTCTTTTAGCCAGATCCTGAAAATTCCCTCAGACACACCAACAGGAAGGGAAGTGGATCCAGTAGAGAGAGAGAGATTTAGGGAGAAAACTCAAAACAATTTAGAAACAGTTGCTGGTGTAGACCATGTTAAAGAGTAAGTTTATCCTCTGTAAAATTCCCAAAGACTTTTGTGCCAACTTGGAATTTGAAATGACCAGGATGTGGAGCAGCATATAGGCAAGAGGTGGTTTCTGTGGGTGATCAAAGATGTGGGAAGTGCTGAGCATGGTAGAGAATTTGAAAACATAGGTCACTAAAATGTAATAATGCGTTTAAACATGGACATAATTGTTTATTGTTTAGAATATGGCCTTAGTGGCCATAGCTGGATAGCTCAGTTGGTTAGAATGATGTCCTGGTACTCTAAGGCTGCAAATTTGATCCCCAGTTAGAGCATATACAAGAAACAACTAATGAATGCATAAATACATAGAACAACAAATTGGTCTCTCTCTCTCCCTCCCTCCCCACTTTCCCTTCCTCTATCTCTCTCAAATCAATGAATATGGTCTTAGTTATTGAAAGTGGCTTTCTAGAAAGAAGAAACATAGCTTCTTGTATTCCTTCAAGAACAGATTACAAATCCACAGAAAAAATAAAATGATCACTGAAGCAATTATTTTTAGAAGATCATTTAATAAAGTTGCATCTTTAAAGCATTAATCCATTTAAATGTCCTTGGCTACCCATAAATTAGATTAAGAATATTTGTAAGTCAAGCAGGAATCACACATTTTTTCCATTTAAACTCATAAAATGTCGTATAAATGGGGTACTGCATATTTTATTAAGGCACTGAAAACATTTTGCGTGAATCTTAATATAAAAATATCCCAGAGATTAGTGAATCAAATATGAGCTGAATGACTTTTTGGGGGTCTGAGATTAGCTTTCATAATAATGTAGTTGTCTGCTTTTATTTTGAATTGTGACTTTTATGGCTCTTTATTCCTATTTTTCATTAATGTTTTGGAAAAGTTACATATGAATGAAATTATAGTTTAGCAGAAGAGTGTTCTCTTTAATAAAACTCAATGGCAAACACTTTTGCTAATCACACTAAAATGTTTGCATTCAAATTTTTATATACTAGATTCATTTGAATTGGGAGAAGCCTATACATCCTGGTATATTCTTGAATTTTAAAAAGATATTTATACTTGGGTGGGAGAGAATTCAATATGAAAATAGATGGTACTGTGTCAAAACCACTAACTGAATTTAATTATAAGCTTTCCCCCAGGCAAAACGGGGAAGAAAATAAGCCAAACTGTAGTGAGTGTGAGTTGATAGATGACAAGTTGTCAGTGGAATTTCTGTGGGTAACTGCCATTGTGCTTTCAATGGAAGCTGAGATGACTTGGAAGGATAATCAGCCATCAAATTGTACGTAGGCTGCCGAGACCGGTTTGGCTCAGTGGATAGAGCGTCGGCTTGCGGACTGAAGGGTCCTGGGTTCGATTCTGGTCAGGGGCATGTACCTTGCTTGCGGGCACATCTCCACAGTGGGGTGTGCAGGAGGCGGCTGATCGGTGTCTCTCTCTCATCGATGTTTCTGACTTTCTGTCTCTCTCCCTTCTTCTCTGTTAAAAAATCAATAAAATATATTTTAAAAAAATTGTGTGTAGGCTTTGATTATAGAATGGGTTTTTTGAAGCATTTTTGATGGCAGAGACTTGAAAGTACCTTCAGCTTCCACCAATGAGTAGATAAATGATGGCATATTCATATGCAATTTCCTCTCTCCCATCCCTAACCGCTGGCAATCACTAGTCTTTTCTCCACCGCTATAATTTTGTCATTTCCAAAATGTTTTGTAATGAAGTCACAAATTATGTGATCTTTTGAGGATGGCTTTTTCCCACTCAGCATAGTGTCCTGAAGACCCATCCAAGTTGTGTGCAGCCTTGTTGATGAGTAGTATCCCATAGTATGGATCTACCACACTTTCATCATTCAGCTATTGCAGGACATTTTGATTGCTTCCAGGTGCTCGCTGTTGTAAATAAAGCTGCTATTAACAAGTATATAGGTTTTTGTATAGACATAATTTTCATATTTTTATGGGATAAATGTCCAGGGATGCAATTGTTAGGTTGTATGGAAAGTGTACATTTAGTTTTTAAAGGAACCGACAAACTAATTTCCAGAGTTGTGTCTGCACCAACAATGTATGGAAGATCTAAATTCTTTGCATCCTTGTCAACATTTTGATTATCAATATATTTAAAGAATTTTAACTTGTTGATTTGCCAGGATTTTTGGCCTGAAATAGATAGGAGACTGATTGCATGAGGTACTTTGATTACCTTTTTTTCTATGAGTTTTTCTTTGTTTCTGTCTGACACGCTCAATAAGTACAATATTAGCCTTTGATACCCCAAAGTGAAGACTGCTCATCAGTGTCTTCAGGGAGGCCACCTTTCAACCCACCGCAAGCTATTTAATCACTCGGGTTGGGATTTGTGACTGGCCAGAAGGTTCATTGACCACCACAGTGTCGCCACATCTGGAAGAAGAACTTTCAGATTAGCATAACCTGGTTCACTGGGACATCAGCCTGGTGTATTGTGGTTTCTTGAGGTTTTGCTTCACCATTTGCTAATATTTGATAGAGGCAGGGCAGAGGGGATAGATGGTTCACGGACACAATTTGGGCAGAATAGGTAAAACACTTTCATGGGTGTGTTAAAAGATTTCATGTTTGGGTACTGGGAACTTAGACATTTTAGAACTGAATGCTACTTGTGGCTTGTGACCTCTTTGCTTTGGTGGCATTTAACCCCATGAATTGCTTTGTCTTCATAAACCATGTAAAATAAAGGTTGAGTATCTCCTATTTATTGAGAGCCATTGACAGATGGGGACAGAAGCAACCAAGATAAGCAACCATTGAGTCAGGCTTATTAAAACAAACAAAAAATCTTTAAAGATACACTACTCCCCAGTCTGTTTTGGCTCAGCTATCAGCCTTCACTCAACCAATGCTTCCACCTCCTCTGTTAACCAATTTCACATTTCCTGCCTAATATCGCTCTCCTTCCACTTTTGGGTTAAATATATGCCATTTGAGGTGAGCATTGAGCAGCATCTGGAACAGAATAAGCACTCAGGAAATGTTTACTTATTAGACTAACAGTCACAAAGACTCTGAACAGCATCACCCTTCCCAATTTTTCTATGAATGAAAACCACCTAGTGGCCACTGTTCTAGCTAGATTAACCTCTCTCTGTGAATCATCTTGAGTATGCGTGCCTTTGAAAGAAGAGTTGGCCATTTGATTTTGTGTTGATTTTGGGGAAAAGAAAGGAAGAAGGATGCAGTGCAGCCTATGAAAGGAAACCAAGTTTTAGTGTGCCTGGTGTGTGCTCGGGGAAATCCAGTTTCTGGCCAGAGTTTCCTGGGATTGTGATTTCCTGGACACTTTTAGATGTTTGCAGAATATGTTTTTATAGACCATGTTGTCATCTCAGATGTTGACCTCTGATAACAGGAATGACATTGGCAGTGAGTAAATTAGCTTATTGCTAATTGCTGAGTCGTGTGAGTGCATACTATGCTTGCTTGTCCACAGTCTATGTAGACTCAGGTTTCGGGAATTCTGGGTGGTGTTCCCATGATGGCTGCTCTTTGTGGTGTTTAATATACATAGGTAGATAAAAACATATTAACTCCAGAATGCTTATGCAGAAACAAGGTCCAGCAGCCATCAAAACTTTGAGTGGGACTGAGGCAGCAAGGGCTCTCTTTAGAAGGGCTCCTTGATCAGAGTGACAGAAATAGCTGGAGAGGAAGCCAATAAAATCTTGTTGTCCTTAGCCTTTAAGGTAGACTATTCAAGTGAAAGCCATTAAAAATCAACTAACCAGCCTGGCCAGTTTGGGTCAGTAGTTGAGTGTCGACCTGTGAACCAGGAGGTCACAGTTCGATTCCTATTCAGGGCACATGCCAGGGTTATGGGCTCTATCCCCAGTAAGGGGCATGTAGGAGGCAGCCAACGAATGATTCTCTCTTATTATGATGTTTCTATCTTTCTCCCTCTCCTTTCCTCTCTGAAAACAATAAAAACATAATTATAAAAAATTAACAAAACAACATTGACAGTGATTTTAATTTCTCTGTGTCAAAGTTAAATGTACAAAGGGGAAACATACAACACTTAAAACAGATTCTACTGAAGTTCATATGTCACTATTAGTCTGTTTTCTCACTGGAATGTGAGCTGTGAGGGCAGAGTCCTTGCCTCTGCTTTTGGGGGCTCAGTCTCAGGTACTGGGCTCAGTAGACACTGAAAAAAAATGATACTTACATAAAGGAAAATGACATTTAGTTTTACATTTATAAATCATGACTTGTAAGGAAGCTCTAGGTCAACTAAGAAGTTTGGAAAAAATTGTGGAGTGAGACTTTTACTCAGAGGAGGAGACTTTTGTGTAAAGGCCCTGGTTAAGACAAAAACATGGTAACTTACAGAAAGTCAAGGTGATGCCTAGGGAACAAACAGTTTCTCAGACAACTTCCTTGGTATATTCTCTTCTCATATTCTCCCTCTCCTTTCTCCTCTCTTTATGCTCCTGCTTTACATTCAGCACATATGATTATCTACAGTGTCTGAATAATGTGTGATTTTAATTCTTAACTCAAAGGACCATTAATAGAGGTGTTTTCAGATTGGCAACCCTGATGCTGCAACACTTGGTTTTTGTAGAGCTGGGAGTGATGGAGTTAGGATCCTGACCTGGTTATCTGAAACCTGCTGCCTTCTCTTCTACCTGAGTCTGACACCTACATAGACTCCAGGTCCTCTCCCCTGGGAATGTGTGGCAGCCTACCTCATCCCCTAGGGGTATAACATCACATGCCTTACCTTACATGGGCAATTGGCCAGGGCTGGACCTAATAGCTAGTGTCCATCTAAGTCTTGGCCTTTCTTGGCTGATCTCATCTTGTAGTTGCCTATGATAAGAGCAGAGAGGCAAATACAGAAGGTTGTATGTCTAGAGGGTAACTTATCTTTGAGGTAAGGGTGATAGTGTATATGTGTAAAATGTGTAAGGAAACAGTAGTTGGTAATAAGAGGGTGATTATGCTTAGTCTACTTTGAGTTGGGAGGGATATTAGTTCTGCCTCTCATCTGACTGAGACATTCCTATCTCAGCCCAAGGATAAGAAGAAGAGCTTGGTAGAGTGGGCTGACTTGGGAGTTCCAAAGAGCAGACTTACAAATTATCTTTGAGTACTAAATCTGAGCAGAAATTGAGGAATGCCCAGATATATAGATGTAAACTACTATCATATATGTTTGAATAGAGTTATGTGTTCAATATAATGTAATCTTCCCTCATCCTTGAGCAGTATGCTCCTAGATTTCTATATTTTTCATTAAAAAATTTTTTTTTAAAACGTATGTAATTTTTTATTGTCTACTGGTAGTGACTTTCCATTAACAAAACAAGTACATTAATTCTCTTATAATTAAACAAAATAGAGACAAAAGAAATACTGTATTAAATGCATACATTTTTGTATAAACAGGTATGTGTGTTTTTGGAAGATAAAAGTTGATGAGTAATCCTGTACAGGCTGGGATTAAAGTAAAATCCTAGAATAATGGACATGGGAGGAAAATTGAGAGACTGTGAAATCTACCTTCTGCATTCAGAAATTATGAAGAGCCTATTGCACTTGTGGGAACAGCTGCCCTAATCCTCTGCAAATGAAAATTCTGCCGATTGGTTGAGTAGCTAGGCGTTTCTATTGCAACTTTCATTGTCTGATAGATTAATTAATGGTTAAAATTTTTTTTTTGTCTCAAGTTAGTTTTATTTATTTGCAGCAAATATAGAAGATGGGATTAATATCTAAAGCTCTGAATCCCCTATTTTTTTTTTTTTAAAAAGGCCGAAACCGGTTTGGCTCAGTGGATAGAGCATCAGTATGCGGACTGAAGGGTGCCAGGTTTGATTCCAGTCAAGGGCATGTACCTTGGTTGCGGGCACATCCCCAGTAGGGGGTGTGCAGTAGGCAGCTGATCAATGTCTCTCTCATCGATGTTTCTAACTCTCTATCTCTCTCCCTTCATCTCTGTAAAAAATTAATAAAACATATTAAAAAAAAGTAAGGCTCTGACTCCCCAAGGGAAGCTTAACCATTGTTTATAAACAGGGGTGGGCAAAAATAGGTTTACAGTGTTCATATGGAAAAGGACATGCAAGTTATGATTATTACAACAGCTTTATTAACTCAAAAGAATGTCACAATAACATGGTAAGCCTACTTTTGCCCACTCCTGTACACTGTTTCGTCAATGACACATTGATTTCTTCTTTGCAGTTGGCTACTTTCATCTGGTTGAGTTCCTATAAGCTCATCCTATTTACAGCTGCATCTACAAAATATTATGCTACATCTTAACATGTAGCAAGAAATAACATTCAGAACTGTCCAGACCTTGAAAACATTGTCCTATTTAACATTACTATAATCTCTTAAACTTTCTGATCTCAGTCTCACCACTTGTAAATGAGAGGTTCATTCTTGATAACTTCTAGGATTTTCCAGCTCTGATGTCCTATGATTCTACTGTCATTCCCCTCCTCTGGCCATTCTCTTACTTGATTTTCCTTTTTGTTCAACTTGCTGATTTTATGAGGGACATGAAATCAGCTGCCTCACCTTTTCCTTATGTCTCTTGTGTCATTATTTCATCTATCCTTTCTGCTTCTTTCTTAAAAATACATATTGTTTTTATTTTTTATTTCAAGGAACAATAATGCTGGTTCATGCTTTGCTTATACTCATCAGTGACAATAGGAATGAGGATTGTCTTTGTAGATCTATATTGAGCTCCAGCTAGTTCTAAACTTCTAACAGACATCTAGCCCAGCCACCTTATGTAGGTAGTGCTTATTCATCTCCTAGCAGGGAATGAGTTTACCTGGGTCATGGAGTGAGGGACCGCTAGAGCACTTTGATTCTATATCCTGTGTTTTCCCTGGACTCTGGGGCCTATTTGGTTTCTTCTTTTATCTATCAAAATATCCTAATATTTATTTCTGAGTATCATAGACCTCTACTATTTATTTATTTTCCAGCTTTATTGTGATATAATAATCTCAATAAATTAAGATCTGAGATAATGTCTTATATAATGTTATGTAATTATATGAGTACTAGAGGACCAGTGCACAAAATTCATGCACTGGGGTGAGGTGATTTCCTCAGCCTAGCCTGCACCCTCTTGCAGTCCAAGACATATCACTCCTTACTGCCTGCCTGCTTGGCTTGCTTCTCCTTAGAGCTGCCACAGCTTGTGGCTGCATGGCGCTCACCCTGTGGGAGCACACTGACCACCAGGGGGCAGATCTTGAGTTGAGTATCTGCCTCTTGGTGGTCAGTGCACATCATAGCCACAAGTTGTTCTGGTTGGTCCTCCGTAATGGTCACTTAGACTTTTATTATATAGGCTGGAGGTCTGGTGCATGAAATTCATGCACTGGCCGGAACCGGTTTGGCTCAGTGCATAGAGCGTCAGCCTATGGACTGAAGGGTCCTGGGTTCGATTCCGGTCAAGGGCATGTAGCATGGTTGCGGGCACATCCCCAGTGTGGG
Source organism: Lasiurus borealis (assembly GCA_004026805.1). Classification (NCBI taxonomy): domain Eukaryota; kingdom Metazoa; phylum Chordata; class Mammalia; order Chiroptera; family Vespertilionidae; genus Lasiurus; species Lasiurus borealis. Next base: position 21,280 of record PVJN01008554.1, on the reverse strand, counting down.
GCGTGCAGGAGGCAGCTGATCGATGTCTCTCTCATCGATGTTTCTGACTTTCTATCCCTCTCCCTTCCTCTCTGTAAAAAATCAATAAAATATATTTAAAAAAAAAAGAAATTCATGCACTGGGGGCGGGTGTAGGGTGGGGGAGAAGGGTCCCTCAGCCTGGCCTGCGCCCTCTTGCAGTCCAAGAACCCTCAGGAAATGTCTGCTTGCTGGATGTGAGAATTTTATTATATAGATATTTTAAAATTTCAATAAATTATTTAACTGACTTAAAATAACACTGTAAGTTTACATTATACAGTGTATTAATTTGATAAATTTATGAATTATAAAGTGATTACCATAACAGTGTTAGCTAATATCTTGATCATCTCATCAATTACTATTTCTTCTTTTATGATGAGGACATTTAAAATCTCTCTTAGCAACTTTTATATATAATATTATTAACTATAATCACCCTGCTTTCATTAGATTCCTCATCTTATAGTTGAAACTTGATCCTTTGACTCCAATCTCCCCATTTCTGCCATCCCCCAGCCCAGAGTAACCACTATTCTATTCTCTGTTTCTATGAGTTTGGCTTTGTTAGATTTCACATGTAAGTGAGAGTCATACAGTTTTTGTCTTTCTCTGTCTAACTTATTTCCCTTACATAATGCCTTCAAGGTCCATCATTGTCTTTGCAAATGGTGGGATTTGCTTCTTTCTCCTGGCTGAATGATAAGAGTAGTAGTACTTGGCCATGTAAAGTACCTGCACCAGTGACTGGCACACTGCTAGGCATCATCTCTGGGACCAGAGCATGATCAGGGTCACATGATAAGAAAACAATGCATAGGGCAGGATTCAAAGAAGAAAGCAGTGGGTCTGTAGATCTGGAAGTTGAGATACAGTAAGGTGGGGCATGCGGGACTTAATCTTGCTGGAATCTTGCTGAGATTTAAAAGGTTGAGGGTGTGAAGAGAAGTGAAACTAGAACTGGCCATGCCCATCTTCAGGAGACACTGAAGAATACAATGGGCATTGAAATATGTCCATTGTCATTTCTTCTTTAATCAGAATAGGATGCCCAGGAAAATCCAAAGTCAAAGGAAATAGTTTGTACAGATGAAGTTTATTTTGGGGATATTCTTTGTGTCTTTCAACTTATTGATGCAATGATATGCAATTTCTGGGCACATGTCTATATATCTCTGTGTACATATTATTTATTTAGGTAAACTTACATGCAATCATGTACACAAGTATTAAGAGTTCCATGTGGTAAATTTTTACAAAATATACCCAGGTCATCATCAGCCAAATCAAAATGAACATTTCTAGCACATCCTTGAGACCCCTCTTCATTCTTGCCCTTCCCCAAAGGTAAACACTGTACTTCTCTTGTCACAGATAAGTTTCATGCAGTAAGAGATTTGAACTGAACATTTATCTTTGTAACATGTTAGTATTGAGAAAATACAACTCCAGTAAGACACAAAATATTTAGCTTCGATAGAAAAAATACAACATGGGATCTTTGATTATATCATTTTCACCAGTAATTCTATGATCACTCCTTATATAAAGTGAATGCTAAATTATCAGGTTAATTCATTCTTATTACTTACTAGAGGCCCAATGCACAAAGATTCGTGCAAGAATGGGTTAATTTGCATACTCCTGATTGGCTGGTGGGTGTCGCCAAGGTATGGTCAATTTGTATCTTATTCTTTTATTAATGTAGATGTGAAAACATTTCTTCACATTATGTGAATCTTCTTACTTGCAAGCTACATTACTCTGATTTGGGCAAAACATAAGGTAATAAGAAGTCCTGCGTTTGTTTCAGTGTGTTGTGTTGTGGAAACACCACTTCTTTCCTACCTGGCCAAACCCAGGTTCTTAGTCACCTTCTTTAGACTTTCTCCTAGTGTATGTTTTTCAACATTATCCCTAGTCTCATCATGATAAAGGTAATTTGAAGGACTCTAATGGCAGGGAAAATGTTTGTTTCAACTGAATGAATGTGGCTTAAAATAATTAATGTTAATATTTTCTGAAGTTAGGAAAATGTATGTGACTTCTGATGCTTTTTTAATATTATAAAGTTCATGCTAGGTTATAAATCTCATTACTGAAATAAGCTCTATGTTTCCTGTGCTTGGAATTTTCAAAGAAAAAGCACACTGCTGCTTGTTACCAGTCGCCTGTTTGCACAATTAGAATAAAGTATATTCTTTATTTGAAAAGTTGGTGAACCTAGAGCTTTTATTGGGACAGAAGTTCCAGAATGAAGTACAAAAAAAATCCAGGAAAAAAACACCCATCGGAACGAATTGCTCAGTTAGTTTGTATTTATAAATTAATGGGACCTCATACTACCATGGCTAGAGTGTGGTTATACTCAGCTTTGTAAATGCAGGCCTGTTGTTATATTAACATGACAAGTTATTGAGTATATTTGACTTGCCCCCATGTAGATCCCAGCCTGAGGCAGTTTGTCCCTTCTTCTCCCCTCCTTTCTTAGTCACATAAATGGTTTCCTGGAAATCTGCCTATTAAATGGCTCATATGATTTGATTGTCAAAGTACATCATTTCTCTTGTTTTTAATCGTGTCCTCTCTGCATTGTGGTCATTCTCCCTGCTGTCATCCCTGTAGCTGCCGTTCTCTATCCTTTCTGGGAAATCTCTTTATAGAGTAACAACATGATGTTTGGGAAAAGTGGAATGATGACAATAACTTAGGTTGCATGCAATATAAACATGGCACCAATAATAATGTAGAAAGAGGTTGTGTTGTTATTATTGACTGTTCATTCATTCATTACTACTTTCATTTATCTAGTAAAAGTTTGAATGACAACTACATGTCAGGTATCACCTTAAGTGCTGGAAATATAAGACAGCTCATAGTTTTCTGGGCATAGATGGGTAGGAGAACGATGAACCATAATTATAGTGAAAGAGTCTTATTTGTAAGTTTATTGTTGTGTCATTTGGAGCAGCAAAGAACTGTTGCTATTGGTTATGAAAATGTTGTTATACTGAAAATAGTATTTACTAAATGGAATTCTTCTGTATACTAGTTAAGAAGAGTTTAGATCTCCTCAAGCTATATTCAGGTATGCAGAAGAAATGTAGGTTTTTTTTTTTTTTCATTTCTTTGTAAGAAGGGCTTGTTCTCCTGACCCCCCTGACCTAGGCAGCAGGAAAAAATGAGTCCATTCCAGTATATGTCATCTGATACAGTGACATAAGTAGTTCCTTTAGATTTTGCATAATCATTATTTAGATAAAATACTGTCTTTAGATATTTGGCTTCTTCTTCTGTTCCTTTCCAGGGTAGTTTCTGCATGTTTTGGGAGGGGAGTGAGATTGGGGGGTCTCCTGACTTCCTTGGATTTTTCAATCCTTGGGTGAGATCTGCTGATAGAGTTCACAGCTATGTAGTTCATCGTTTGGTGTCTTTCAGCTGTCAGGACCCAGTGGTGCTTCTTTGTCTCCTTCTTTTTTATTTTAAATATATTTTATTGATTTTTTTACGGAGAGGAAGGGAGAGGGATAGAGAGCTAGAAACATCTATCAGCTGCCTCTTGCACATCCTCTACTGGGGATGTGCCTGCAACCAAGGTATGTGCCCTTGACCGGAATCGAACCTGGGACCTTGAAGGGAACAGAAGGGGAAGGGAGGGGAGGGGAGGGGAAGAGAGAGGAGGGGAGGGGAGGAGAGGGGAGGAGAGGGGAGGGGAGGAGGAGAAGAGAAGAGAGGAGAGGAGAGGAGAGGCATCAATGATGAGAGAGAATCATTGACTGGCTGCCTCCTACCTCCACCCACTCTGGGAATTTAACCTGCAACCCAGGGATATGCCTTGAGTGGGAATCGAACCATGACCCCCTGGTTTATGAGTGTATGCTCAACAATTGAACTACTCCAGCTGGGCCCATTAGTGATTCTGAGCTGACCTTGACTTCATCTCTTCTTAGCTTTGCTGCATTCTTCTTGGACCTCTTCATGTCTCAGTCACATCATCCAGCCCATGGCCTTGAATGTCCTCCCTGTAATCCCTGCCTTGGGGACATTTTCTATTCAAGCTTGCTGACTCTCAACTCACTTCTGCCTACATTCCCCTCAGGGGTGCACAAGAACTTCTGGTCCCATCCATCCCACAACAGAACTCAAATTAGCTGGGAAAGCCAGACACTATCCCTCACTCTGTCTGGCCACGTCACATGGTTGTGTTTACTCTGCTCTGACCATTTCCTAAGCTGATGGAAGAATAGCCTCCTCAAATTGCAGTGGGTCAAATGCCACTCATTCATGGAGTGCCCCGAAACTTATCTGACACCCTTTTCCCTTGCCAGAGCCAGAACCCAGAGAAGGGGGATGAGGGCATTTTTGCTAACCACCTTAAGCTATGAAGAACCTTTGGAGGAATTTGAAAGGCGTTTACTGGTTAAAAATAGCAGCTTTATACAAAATGAGATGATTCTCATATTTCCTCATAATTCAAATTCAAAGTCATAGCATTAATCATTAGTTTTGAAATAGAGATTAGATTATGTAAATGCTAAGGTCTTTGTTTTTGAGAACCTGGAGAGCAGGAAACGCTTTCTTTCTTTTTTTTTTCTCTCCTCTGGCTGTGAAGGGCAAGGGAGGCCATGGAGGCTGTTCTCCCTAGTGTGTAGAGTGAGAGAAGCTGGGGGCCTAGAGTAGGAAGGAAAGGCCCTTTTCTTCACCCTGGTATCCATGGGCCTCTCTGAGGTATGAATTTCTACTTCAGGGCTTTGTGAATGCCCATTGGTCAAAGACTTCCTTCTCACTTTTATTGTCTTCTGGAATCCCTGCTTATACCAACTCATCCTGTAAAGCTAGTTGGTGAAATCTTTGAGATGTAGAGTAAGACAGTAGATGGCTACTGAAGGAAAAATTCAAAGTTGTCTGTAGGACCCACAGTTTGGTCTGTGGATCACTGACTTTAAGTGTATCTCCTTCAAGAAATTGCCTCTGCTGGAAGCTGTGGGGGCCTTTGTCTAAAATGCACCTGAAATTGGCTTATCAGGCTCGTGATTTTTGATTTAACAATGCCATACTTCAAGGTTTTATTTGTTAACTAGAGGCCTGGTGCATGAAATATGTGCACGAGAAGGGTGTGTGTGTCCCCCTGCACCCTCTCCAATCTGGGACATCCCTCTCACAATTCAGGACTGCTGGCCCCAACTGCTCACCCGCCTGCCTGCCTGCCTGCCTGCCTGATTACTCCTAACTGCTTCTGCATGTCAGCCTGATCATCCTCTAACCACTCCCCTGCCAGCCTGATTGACACCTAACTGCTCTCCTGCTGGCATGATCACCCCCAACTGCCCTCTCCTACAAGCAAGTCCCTCTCAACTCCCCTCCTCTGCAGGCCTGGGTCCCCTCAACCATCCTCCCCTGCAGGCCATCTTGTGGTGGCCATCTTGTGTGTTGGAATGATGGTCAATTTGCATATTACTCTTTTATTAGATATGATTGATATGTGTCTGTGTTTTTTGACCTTGGAGTTAGTAGTTGTCAGTCCTGTGCCCTTTGCCTGGAAAGCATGGAGGAATCATGCTCTCACCAGACTACATTCCCTTTGTCTGAGGTGCCCTTGGTGTGAAGGGCTTAGCAGCAGTTCTGACATGAGCCCAGTACTGGTCCCATCCTAATCTGCAAAATTCTCTGCAGACCGAGACACACAGTGTCTAATAACCATATCTGGGAGATGGTCAGTTAGAGGTTATTGCTGCCATTCACTGCTGGTTGAAAAATAACAAAGCAGTAGCATAAACATAGCTGACATATGTAGGCTTAGAGATAGGGAAGCTTGTTCTGTTCATAGATTAAGCAAAAAGATTTATTGTGAATATGTAACCAAAACTTTTCAGAAGGAAAGGAGATAGATCATTGATATTCTTGAACATCCACTACATATCAGACATCACTGCCTTAAAAAAAAAAATCTAATTCCCAGGAGTTACTCAGTGTGCTATGTCTGGTGTTTCCCTTTCTAAGACTCAGAGATTATGAATCGGTCCAAGATTGTGCAGCTATTTAATGGATACCCTGAGGTGGTCAGACTGGAAAAACTCCCTACGTGTTTGTGGAGTGGAGTAGAGCAGAATGGCCCAGCTCTCTTGACCTGCTGCCGAAGCAAGTTTCCACATAAACATTTTTGTCTCTCCTTTTACCAAGTATTTTTCAAAAATATATGTCGCTTTGTTTATCTTTTAGGAAGGTCCTGTTTGCTTTGAGTAGGATATGAAATTAATGGGTGTGAATTTTCTTACTTGCATTTATTGTTTCATGTTTGGATGCTCGTTTAAACTATACAGTGCTACTCCTGATGTGAGTTCAATATCCAGAAAAGCCCTGATGAGAAACAGTCAGACACAGGGCTGTTTATTTTATGATAAATCTTTATTAACTCAGAATTAAGAGACAATAAAGACAAAGGTGTGTGTGTATGTGTATGTGAAAACAAGACCATTTAAAATTTAAAGTAGTAATTCTTTGATGACCTGGTTTAATGAACAAATTAGGATAATCTCTTTTTTGATATAGACAGTCCTTTTGTGACTTTAAAATAATTTAATCTCTTAATTAATCATAGCATTCTCTTTTAAGAATATCGATGTGCTGGTCGCCTTTTCTTATATAATATGAAAATTTATTTCAGTCCACATTTTAATTTAAGGAAATTTAACATTTTTAAAGTGTCTAAGAGAAAGATTAATGTGTTGTCCAGTAATTTTCCTTTCCCTGTCCTAAGCCAGTTCCCACTCTTCTTCATAGACAAGAAAAATGAATATCACTCTCTTCCTTTTGGAGAAAAAGGATGTTTCATAGCAACAACAATTTCCTATTTTATAAAAACTAGTTTTTACATCTTTGGTCTAATTATACTCTTTTATCCTCATGACAAGGATCAGTTAAGACTTATTTGTATGCTCTTCTAAATGAAAAAAGAAAAAAGGACAAAACAAGACAAAAAAAAATCCAGTTTCCTTATTAAGCTCAAGAGAAAGTTTCTTGTTTCCAAATCCGTTTAGCAGGCTAAGCCATTCTCAGTCTCCTCCTACACCTCTCAGGAGCACTTTTGTAACATCATAGGGTGCGGAGGGCATTTTAAGCCCTAAATTGAGCAAAGAAATTGGCCCGGCAACTGCTTAGTTATGCATTAATTGGTCTAGAAATGGTTCTAGTGTACACATTAGGGAAATTAAAAGTGCTCAACTACAACCAGGGGCCTGGCTCTTTGGAATGGATTCCAGAATTTGCATTTGGGCCGCCTTTCTGAAAGTATTGGGCTGGGAAACATTATCTTCTCTCCTTCTTCCTTTTGAGCGTCTTCTCTCTAGTGCTCACAAAGGTGCCCCTGGCAGGGACTGTAGGGGTATTAAATTAGTATAGGTCTGAACCTTATGTAATCCACTCACCCATATTAAAAATTCTCATTCAGTTTCACATTCCTTCAGAATTTTGTGCCTACGAGGTAAATGATTATGCAATCCTAAAAAAAAATCACTTAAAAAAACATATGTACATTTTAGAAAAAGAATTGTACAGAACACAGTACGTACTGGCCATAAAATTATTTTCGTTGCTACTTCACAACTGTAATTTTGTAATTTTGCTACTGTTATGAATCATAATGTAAATATCTGTGTTTTCCGATGGTCTTAGTTGACCCTGCTAGAGCCTAAGACCATCAGAAAACACAGATATTTACATTACGATTCATAACAGTAGCAAAATTACAGTTATGAAGTAGCAATGAAAATAATTTTATGGTTGGGGTCACCACAATATAAGGAACTGTATTAAAGGGTCACGGCATTAGAAAGGTTGAGAACCACTGCCTGATCTGCTCTCCTCTCTATACTTTTACCTGTTCCAGGATGTCACGTAAGTGGACACATTATGTAGCCACCGGAGTCTGGTTTTTACCATTGAGTATAGTGTAGTTGAGATTGAGCCATTTGTTGCATGTCTCCATAGTTTATCCCTTTGATTGCCGAATAGGATTCCATTGTGGGAAGGTCCTACAGTCCATCTCTTCATCCTTAAAAGAGTATCTGAGGTGTTCCCACTTTTCAGTGGTTAGGAATAGAGCTGCTATAACTATTGAGACACAGGTTTTGTGTGAATACAAAAACAATTGTTTGTATGGAAAATAACAATTAATAAATAATTATATAAGAATGAATTCTGTGTTTCACATACTCACAACTGTAAACCTACTTTTGCCCCACCCTGTATAAATTCATGCATTCCTAGGTAAACACCTAGGGGTAAGATTGCTGGGTGATATGTTAAGTTTATGTTTTTCAAAGGGTAATGGTTAAGTTTATTTTAAATTTTGTTATTACTTTCTAATTATAAAAGTGATACATGTTTATTATAGAAAACTTGAAAAATATGGACAATTTGCCTATGAGGTAAAAAAAAAAAACCCTTCATCTAATATATCTTTAATTTTCATTTGTGTGTGTGCAAATTGACTTTAACAAAAGTGTTAATATTTAACTATTGTTTTATGACCTATTTTTTCCTTCACACATATTTTTCTGTATCATTAAATATTATTTAACGTAACTTTTAATAACTTCATATTAGCCAAGAAGTAAATTTGATGATAGGAATATCATGAGTCATGCCAGACTAATATAGGAGATATTTTGGGGTAAGGGAATTTAGAATTTCTAACTAGTTGAAGCTGTTTGCACATGCCTAGTCATATTTGCACAGCCCTAGTTATGAGAATTCATTTAGGAATAGTTAGAACTGATATGATCAATTGCCTTTGTGTGGATATGCCCTTTAGGTTTGAGGGTTATGGGTAGGAATAGAATTTCGGTCTACTTCATATTATTTTTTTCTCTTGGGTAAATGCAAGAGCTATTAATAATGCTTTAAATGGTGACTGTAAGAATACTATTGTTCTCCACTTTCATAAAATAATTTGCATGATTTTTCTTAAGTGAAATTAAGATTAGAGATTATCATATTAAATAACTAGCTGATAACTAAAGATTTTTTTTATATGCTACCTGCATTACTGACTCAAGTGAGGTCTCTGTATTCAGATAGTCAGTGAGTTTGCTATTTTTGTTGATATTTGGGAAAACTTGTGATGTTCTTAGGGGGAGAAATACATTCATTCATGTGCCTGCTTGATTCTCTAAAGAATAGGCTAACAACAGTTAGATGGGCAATGAAGAAGAGTAGAAAAAGATCTGAAAAGATCTTTATTTGGATGTCTGGCAATGCTTTCTTTACCTAAGTATTAACCCTTTCTTCTGCCAGGCCTTAATTTCAAGATAAATGTTTCTTAAGAAAGCATTAACAATAAAATGTCCTTCAGCATCAATGACTAGTATGCCTGTAGTAATCTAAGAGACCTGAACAATGTGGGCTGCTTCCTCCAATGGACTGAGCTTGGTTGCAAAGACCAAATTCTTTAAAGTTTAAACCTGAGAGAGAGAGAGAGAGAGGGCAGGGGGATAAGAAGAAGGAGGAGGAAAAGGAGGAAGAGGAGGAGGAGGAGAAGGAGGAGAGGTGGGGTGTGAGGAGGAAAAGGAGAATGACATGCCAGTGTATCTCTCGATAGAGTAAAAATTTCACCGCTAGCCCTAAACAGAGGAGCCCAGGGTGTACCAACCAGGTATGTGATCAATTTACTGAGCACAGTTTAAGTTGCTAGGAATACAGCCAGCCCGAATTCTATGCTAAGCAGCATTTCAAGGTGGCTTTGTATTCGGGCAACTTATCTAGTTCCTAAGGAAATGAGAGAACACCATGTTTTATTTAACTTGTATTTTGGTACCTGTTAAGCAAACCAGGCATTTTTAAGTATGTCATGTTGACACTAGCCTTTTAAAGCTCTCCCGTATCCCTGCTGCCCAACAGTAGTTTCCCCTCAGTTTTGAGTGATGTGAATCTAAACACATTACATTTCATTCTTGTTCTTTCTGCACACACAGAGAAAGCTGGGTCTGAAAAGAACAGCAGAGTTATATATATACTGGAACCTGAAAATACTGACTCACCATTAGGTATATACAGCAAACAATTTTTTTTTATCCTCAAATAGTAAAGAAATGGTTGGGCTAGTAGCTGATTGAAGCACAGTTCATAGTGGTGCCTCTATGTAACTTGGATCAACTCCTTTGCTTTGCAAGTCTGAAAATTCAATTTTTTAAAAGTCAGATATGATATATAAATCTATTACTGAAACCTGATTTTAAGGAAGTTTTTAAATTATAAAATATTAGAAATGTAGAGAACAGTGCAGAGAACCAGGAAAATATACCTGACATGCAGGTGTATTTGCAAGAAGGCCAGTGTTTGCCCTCAGAGAAGAAAGTGTGTAAACCAGTCTTGCAGTGGTTTTCAGCACTGTTCTGGACGGCATTTGGCATTTAGAGATTGGAAATATTTTAAAATTGAGTACTTAATATTTTTTCCCTTGCAAATATTTTTCTTTAGTATATGTTATTATGTCAGTTGTTCTCTTGTCATGATCATTACAGAGCCCATCTGGTATCTATGTGAATTGGTCTAATGGGAGCAAGAGAAATTCTGGTTATACACCAGGAAGAACTTCCTGAAAAGCCAGGACAATGGGACTACTAAGAAGATGAGGAAATAGCATCTTGGACATACATAAAGAGAACATTTTACAGAGCTCTTCATGGGGGAGTTTGGCTGTGTCTCTGCTCAGAATTAGAGGGAGGGCATGAAATGATCTTTTGTGACCATTTCTACATTGTGCTTTTGTGATTCTCTAAATATAAGCAAAGGGGGAAATCCCTGTGTGTCCAGCGTGTGTTTGAATCATTTTCATCATGGAACCTTATCTGTGACAACACTTCTGTTGGTGGAGAGAAATCTGCTTACCCAATAAGGAAGAGCATCCATATTTGGACAGTTTTATTTATTACAAATAATTTTGAATTGTGGTGTAAAATCTGCCTCCGGTAATTCTCTCGATTGGGTTTTGCCCCTGAGACACTGCATAGGAAAACTGCTCTTTTTTTTGTACATAGTCCCTCAAACTTCATATCTCCCTAATAAATGTTCTCTTTGCCAGAGTAAACCCCTGATTTCAACAGTCTTCCTCCACACGATGAGAGCTGGAGAGCTGTTATTACCCTGGTGACCCTCCCTGGCCAGTTAAAATGTGGTGCCTAATAAAGTCAAAGCCTGGCAGGTTCTGGTCAATGCACAGGGCAGAAGGACTATTCCGTTCCTTGTTCTGGACACTGTCGGACAGTCTCAGTTGGCATCGGCTTGTTTTGGACAGCTGTGTTATACCATCAACCAGCCCGAGGTTACTGCAGTTGGAAATCACTAGGTCCTTCCCACATCAGCGATGACTCTTTGGTCCTCTTCCATCTTTGTTGAGCTGCTGAGTTTTCCTTAAGTACAATACTTCCATTGATAGTTGGGAAGGTCATCTTGTTAGTGTTGGCCCTGTTCTTTGAATCTTGATTTGCAATAACTGACCCTCCCAGTTTTGCTCCTGTCATTTGTAAATTGGATAAGGACAGCGATTGAAACCATTATAAACATGTAGAGCAGGATAGCCCTGCCTCTTTTTTTTTTTTGAGAAGTTTCTTGTTGTTAAAACAATTTCTTTTAATCCCCAAATAGGAAAGAAATGGTCGGGCTAGTGGCTGATGGAATCACAGGTCACAGTGGTGCCTCTACATATCTTGGATCAACTCCTTTGCGTTGCAAGTCTGAAAATTCAATTTTTTAAAAAGTCAGATATGATATATAAATCTATTACTGAAACCTGATTTTAAAAAAGTTTTTAAATTATAAAATATTAAAAATATAGAGATCAATTCAACAAAACCCTCTTTGAACTTATCACATAGAATTAAGACAAATGGAAAGGTTAATATTTTTTTCTCTTGTTCAGAATAGTCTCAGCCACAGAGAACTATGCACCCTCCACCAGACACGGTGTACCCAGTGCTCTGTACAAGAGAAGGTTCCCCTTGGGAATCCTGATGAGATCAGTCAGTGAGGGAGCTGCCAGTGGCCCTGGGTTAAGTGTGTTCTGCAGATCATTTTTTTCTGTGGCTGCTCTTTCCACCTTCTATCTTATGTTCTAAAGGAGCAGTTTTGATGCAGGATGGTTGACCAAAAGTTTGTAAACTTGTCTTAAGAAACAAAAGAACAATATGGTGCTGGGCATTATAATATGAGTTATAAAGCTCAAAGTGCAGTCAAGGAAACAGGTAATAAAGATGAGCAGAAAAGTAGGAAATGGTAGAAAGCCCTGTGCATTATGGAAGGCCTTGTAAGTATCACTGGAACCTGAAAATATTGACTCACCATTAGGTGTATATAGCTAGAGGCACATCTTGGCATTATGGGTATTGAAGAGCCTGTAGGGATTGCCAGTGTGCATAACTACATCTCTGTAAGTACATGACTGTGAGAGATTAGGAGGCTGACCTTGAATACATTATTTAAGCACTCCCTGCCTCAGTTTCCTCATTTGTCAAATAGGTGTTATACTTGAACCCCTACTTCAAAGGATTGTTGTGGGATTAAATAAATTAGTATATTGGAAGCAGTTAGAGCTGGGCTTGGCACATTGGTAAATAGTGATAAATAATATCATCTGTGTTCAAATGATGCTCTAATAATGAGGGTGACTAGGACATGTCCCCTGAGCTGTAAAGGAGGACTGTTGTAAATGCGGCTTTAGGGAGCTGCAGTATCCACTGTGGGCCTCTATTGTCAAACTGTTTGGAATATTCAGATTAATTGCTTGTGTCTTCTTGCCTCCAGGACAATAAGAGTAAAAAAATTCTCACTCTCTAGGCTTTCTATTTCTAAAAGTCATGTCGATCATAATCCTTTAATCTGTATTCTTCAAAATTATTGCAGTGCATAGTCAAAACATATTAAATTTCTCATTTAGTTACTGATCACATTATGCTTTTTTGTATTATGTAGGCAAGTACCTTCCTTTCTTCAATTGGTGTCTAAATTATACTACAGAGACAGTTTCATCAAAATTCTGTGGATTATATATTTATTTAGAGAGAGTGGAACTTCACAAGGTGGGGCTTGTGTTTGGGAGCCTGTAAATATCTATGGCACACAATAACAATTATTTTGATCTTGAAATAATAGCAAGCAGTAGGTAGACCTGAACTCAAACCCCAGTCATGACATGCTAACTTGTATTGAATCCCACTTCCTTACATTATGCATGGGAATGATAAAAGTCACCTTGCTGTGTTATTGTAATGATTATTTCCTAACAGTGGTATGCAGTGAAATTCAGTGAAAAGTAGCTTTAAAAACATCACTATAATTCTGGATAAAAATTAGTCTTACTGAGGTTTCAATGAAGACATTAACATATCTATGATTTGTAGTATATGGCTGTTTATAATTTTAAAACTATAAACTTGTACATTATAATTCTGTTTATAAGTTTGTAAAATAAAAATGTATTGAGCCGAGAGCGGTTTGGTTCAGTGGATAGAGTGTCGGCTTGTGGATTGAAAGGTCCCAGGTTCAATTCTCCTCGGGGGCATGTACCTTGCTTGCGGGCACATCTCCACTGTGGGGTGTGCAGGAGGCGGCTGATCGATCTCTCTCTCTCATCAGTGTTTCTGACTTTCTGTCTCTTTCCCTTCCTCTCTGTAAAAAATCAATAAAATATATTTAAAAAAATGTATTGAAAGCTACCCAATGTATTCTTAAACCCATAGTTTTTAAAACAGTAAGCTGCCCAGGCAGACATGTCGTATGTTCTCACAGAAGAGGAGTTGGGATAAAAATGCTTCTCACACTGTTAACAAGGGGAGCTAGCATGGCTGAGAGGGAGGGTAGTCCCTGGATGCGTTTGTAGTCAGTACAGGTTAAAACTGCTATGAAGAATTTCTATGAAGATTGATGTCTTTTGTGGTTTCAAACTTTAGAGTTAAAAAATAAAAAGTTATTCTTGAGGTTACCCTAAAAAGTACCCACCTGTTTAGAATCTTTTGGTCTTTTTACTTTGTGTTGTGTCTTTAATCAAATAGTTAAAAGACCAGCCTCTTGAATGTGTTTGGGACAGTTTGAATCTTTGAACTAGATTATTTTTACTGTAATGATTAGTTAAAATTCTTCAATATTTTCTCTTTTTCTGCCTTTAAACTTCAAAACAAAAACCAACTCAAATTTCTTATCCAGAAATTAGAAGGCTTTTGATATCCTCTGTGATAAGAATAATCCATTTTTAGCAATTGTGTGCTCCATGTGTTCAAGATTTAGTATATTGGGTTTCAGTGGGAATGCTTTAATTTCTGTAATTACTTGTAACAAGTTTACATATACTCAGAGGGTTTATGTTTATGTAGTCTAGAAGGGGAATATAATTAGTTAAAAATGTAATATGAGTCCATGTCTATCCTGGAATGAGATAATTTCAGGGCTTACTCTAATTTGAAGATTTCTTCAGTTAAATCTCTTTAAAAACACAGATTATTGTAAATCTTAGGGCTATGCTTTTGCTTGGCTATTGAAGATTTTTTTTTTTCAGAGAGAAGGGGTCTCTTGTAATTTTAAGTGCTCATTCAGGTTTAAAGAAATAGCTGGGACACTGGCACAGTTAGCAGAGTAGCTGACATGCTTCTGTGTTGTGTGCTTCGGAAGAACCATAGTTACTAGTACCATGTGGCCAGCATGCTCCTCTGTGAGTTGTTGATTTTGGTAGGGTAGTTATGGAGCAAGAATGAATGTGCCTCTCTGATCAGTAAATTACAAAAGTCATATGCCTATGGAAAACTAAGTATTCATTAGTTGTGCTCTGCTTTTGAGTAACCTCAAGAGGCCCAAGGTAAATGCCATAATCTAATCTACAGTGTCATAAATATCCTATATCATTAGAAATGATATTTAAAATAACGAAACGTTTCTTTATTATGTAAATAATTCTTTATTGATGAAGCTGTTCTTTCCCAGCTCCTCTCTTTTCTGAATTAAAGGACACTTGCAGGAGTACAACTTCTGGCACTATGTTTGGGGTAAAATTGTTGAGAGTGTGTATGTATTTATGTGTGTGTGTGTGTGTGTGTGTGAGAGAGAGAGAGAGAGAGAGAGAGAGAGAGAGAGAGAGAGAGAATTACTCAATTTTGATTAAACCAAATTTGAGATTTAGTGAGATATTTAGCTCTTAGGTGTTTTCTGTAATTGTTCCTGAGTCTATGGCAGAAATTGAGCCAAAACCAAACCATTCCTGCCTTCTGTCACATGGAAAGCTATGAAATGTTTCCCAGTTACTCTTTATAGGTGAGTTCTTGCCAATGGAATGGGAGTGAAGAATTGAATGCCATGCTTAGATCAGGACAGCTGGCCATATTTGTTTTCCCTTTGGCTGGAATAAAGCAGAATAACTTGGGATTCAAGTGTTGTAGGTGGCAGAGCTACAAGGTAGCAGGAACCTGGGTCCCTGGAAGGCTACTTGGAAGAGTCACCCAAGCAACAATAACTACATTGTGGTTATTACCTGAGCAAAAATTAACTTTTATTGTATTACACCAGCCAGCTTTCAGTGTTTCTATTACAGTAGTCAGGTTACCTCTCTGCCTCCCCCGACTTTATCACTCAGTGTAAGGCACTGGATAGAGCAGCTCCCTTCATTTCACATACATGCCGAGGCAGGGGGAGATAGCCCTCATTGGTTGTTTCTAACGTATTGGCTGTATTCTTCACTGATCTATCAGTTTTTGTTTCTTTCCCATTCACTTCAGTTTCATTTCTCTCTTTTCTCTGAGGTTATACACCTGAAACTAATATAATATTGTATGTCAACTGTAATTGAAAAATAACAAAATACCTAAAAAACAAATAAATGAACAAACTTCCAAGCCTTATTATTCACATCTCAGCCTCCATGTCTCAAAAATCTCCTAGAGACACACATACTCAACACCTATATAAACTTATTAACCAATGTCACTCCAATACATTAATAAGAAAATCAGCTGAAGATCTGCCTGACAGCTCTATCTAAATAACTCCCTAGGCATATCTGAAACTAATTTAATATTGTACATCAACTAATTAAAAAATAAAAAATATTAAAAAATAATAAGATAGCTCTCTGGGGACTTGGTTTCATTCTACTGTTTTAAATTCTCTGTCTAGCAATCAATCATTATCTGATATTTTCTTGTTTATTGTGTTTTCTTAGCAGAGGACTCTAAACTTGAGAGTAGGGATTTGCTCAGTTCACTGCTGCATTTGTCATTCTCAGAACACTGTATAGAAGTGCTCTAATAAGGACTTAATAAATGTTTGATGAAAAACTATATGAAAGCATATTTTATTTTGAATTAAGAAAAAAGTGGTATATGAAATGGCATGCTCAAGCTTTTGGGAAACACACCAATAGTAGGAAGCAATTCTTTTGTTTGTTTATAAAATGTTTTTTCCTTTTCGTTTAACTTTTTGAGTCCTTGCTATGCATAAAATGCTGTCGAGGTCCCATGAGACCTAGAGATTGCCACATATTTGAGGGACATTTGGGATGAAATAATTCATTAACACTTTGACTATTATAAAAAGGGTAATTTACAAATAAAAAAATAAAAAGAATTACTAAGACTTTCTGAAGCCTTACTTTATACCAGGTACAGGTATTTATTATCTCATTTGATTCTCACTAAAATATAAAGAAAGAGTATTAATTCTTAATTCCATTTTATAGATGAGGAAAGGAAATTAAGTCACAGAGAAATGATGGTCTTTCTGGAGTGAATGAATGAATGGGGAGACCTAAGGGCTGGGTCTGGCCATTTGGGGCACTGTGGGCCACTCCCTCACTTGTTTGTGTCTCTGAGGATTGTGTGACTCAAACAGGATAGCATATATAGAAGCACCTTGCAAACAGTGAAGTGTTTAGGAAATGGATGGTATTATTCCTTTTTTAAATTTTATTTTTATTACAGTTAGCATTCAGCACTTTTTTGGTATTAGTTTCAGTTATACAACATAGTGGATAGACATTCATATAGGTTACAAAGTGTTCCCTCCGATAATTCAAGTGCTTACCTAGCACCATAGATAGTTACTATACTATTGTCAACTATATTCTTTATGCTTATTTTATAATTACAGTGGGAGGTATTATTATTCTTAACAAGATTAAGGGCATGCTCAGGCTTTTGGGATTGTTCTTTGTGTTTGTTGTTACCAATGTTTTTCTTGTACTTCAGGCTTTGTGTTGAATTAGGACAAGGGGAGTGACTCCAATTGACTTTTGGTTGAATGGTACCTCTGGTGAAGCCAGCATTGGCAGTTCTGCATGTAGGTTCTTTTTTTGCTGTCTAAGAGCCCCATTCAATGGACTTGAAGTTTCAGAATCCAAAGTAAGGGGCAGAAAAGGACACGGTCAGAAAGTTGGGATCCTGCATTCTAAAGCCATTGCCGACTCTAAAGTTGGAGTGAGAATGAGAAAGGAATTGGGGATGCCCTCTCCATGTCCCTACATTGTTATATATAACACTAGAGGCCCGGTGCATGAAATTTGTGCATGGGGGAGTGTCCCTCAGGCCAGCCTGCAGCCTTTCCAATCTGGGCCCACTCTCACAATCCAGGACTGCTGGCTCCCAACTGCTCACCTGCCTGCCTTCCTGACTGCCCCCAACCACTTCTACCTGCCAGCCTGATCACCCCTAACCGCTCCCCTGCCAGCCTGATTGATGCCTAACTGCTCCCCTGCCAGCATAATTGCCCCTAACTGCTCTCCTCTGCAGGCCTTGCCACCCCTAACTGCCCTCCCCTGCAGGCCTGGTAGCCCCCAAATACTTTCCCCTGCAGGCCTGGGTCCCCCCCAACTGCCCTTCCCTGCAGGCCCAGTTGCCCCCAACTTCCCTTCTCTGACAGCCTGGTTATCCCTAACTGCCCTCCCCTGCAGACTTGATTGCCCCCAACTGCCCTCACTTGCAGGCCTGGTCCCTCCCAACTGCCCTTCCCTGCTGGCCATCTTGTGGTGGCCATCTTGTGTCCACATGGGGGCAGCCATCTTGTGTGTTGGAGTGATGGTCAATTTGCATATTATTCTTTTATTAGATAGGATAGAGGCCTGTTGCATGAGTGGAGCTAGCTGGTTTGCCCTGAAGAGTGTTCCTGATCAGGGTAAGGGGTACCCTTGGGGTGTCAGGCAGCCTGGGCGAGGGGCCTGTGGTGGTTTGCAGGCCAGCTACGCCCCCTGGTGACCCAGCAGAGGCCCTGGTATCTGGGATTTATTTATCTTCTATAATTGAAACTTTGTAACCTTGAGTGGAGGTCAAGGCTGGCCAGGAAGCTTGGCTTCCTCCATTGCCAGGGAAAACCAAGCCTCCTACTCGCTGTATGGCCACAGCCATCTTGGTTGGGGTTAATTTGCATACTCACTCCTGATTGGCTTATGGGTGTGGCTTGTGGGCATAGCAGAGGTATGGTCAATTTGCATGTTTCTCTTTTATTAATGTACATAGGAAAGATGGACTTCCAGATGGGTTTGTGATGATTAGTTGGATGTGAGTAGTTTGAAAACACACACACACACACACTCCTCCTACTCCCCTTTATGATGTGTCCCAAAGAGACACATTCCATAGTGCTTCTTTTGCCTTTAATTCTTGATTTAGATCAGATGAAATGTTCTTTGTCAACTTCAATATTCAGCTCATTTTCCTCCCCATGATTCTCTTTTTTGTAAAAGTATTTCCAGATTGAGGTTCATGGTAGCATGAATATCTCTCTTCTGCTTATTTTCATTAATCTATTTATTTTCCGTAATTGTTTCCCTTTTCCTGATTCAATTAAATTCCACATTGCTTTGTTTATTTTGCAGCTCTTTCTCTTCTTGTCACTGTCATCACTCCCCAGCCCACCGCTGCTGCTTTCTCTTTCCCTCCCCACCGAGCCCTCATCCTCCTGCCTTTGTCTTTCATGCCCTCTTTGAAGCCGGGCTGCACTGAGCTCTCCGTGCCCTTACTTCATGGGCCTGGCTCTCTTGTTTCTTTGGCTTCATTGGTGACCATGCTGTGACTGAGATGGCTGTTACCTGCTTGTGCAGGTTCAAGAAGGAAAGGAGTGCAGGGAGGAGTAGCAGGCCCTGAGATGCTCTGTAGTTGGACAATGATGATGGGAGTTTAGGTAGAGAAGAGACCAGAGAGTGAAGGACTATAGGTGTTGTGGGGTTGGGTGTTTGGGAACTATCTGACTTGTTTCCATAAAGATTCCTTCTAGTCCCTGTAGGAGGAGTGGGGGCTAACTGGGTGGGGGGAAAGTGAGGGGCTCAGAGGCTACAGCTCCTCCAACTAGTCGGAAGAATACTGGATGGGGGGTAAAGACCTAGTTCTGGCCATAGGTCTGCTGTGTGATGGGACCCAGCACAGGTTACCTTCAGTTTCTACACTGTCAGGTAAAGGTTTTGTAAGGGTTTTGATCTAGATGCACTCTATGTTTTCTTTTAGCTCTATATTTTATAAATTTCTGAGTCTATGTATCTCTTAGTGAGGATTCCACGATTCTTTTATTTTGCATGGGGCATTGCTTGGCAAAATCTTCAGTGCTCTTACGAGTGGCCTGCTTTGTGTGTGTGCATGTGTATGAGTGTGTGTGTATGTGCCTCTGTGTGATGGGGATAGAGGGTGAAGGGGGTGGTTTTGGCACAGATGCTGGTCAGATAGATGGGAGGGGCAAAGGGCCAATACTCTTCCCACTGCTCAGAGTTGTTTGTCAACCTCTGACCTCCCCTCCCCAGGGCGCCCTTCCTCCTCCAGAGACTCCCTTCTTTTGTACCTTCATAAGAGAGACAGCCTGTGGAATACAGGAGCTGTGTGGTCTACCCTGAAGTAAGAATGCAGGCAGTTTGCCTAGGAGAGGTCAATTCACAGAAACCTAGGAATCTGTTTCTGGTAGAGCCTTGCTGTTGGTTTGGCACGTTCAGTGCTATCCGCTGATCCACATTGATCTTTAGATAACTCTTGGTTTGACATAAATCCTAGACTTCAGGTGTTAAGTAATAATCTTGTACAATTACTATCTGTATAGGTTCAACCTGAGTTTGAAATTATGTCTTTACTATGTTGCAAATGTAAAGCTTGTTTGAAATATGAAATATAAAATGAGCTAATAGAACTTTATCTTCCAATATAAACTAGCATTGGGGCCTTAGAGACCCTAAGCAGATAGTGCTTCAACTTTTTTTTTTTTGAATTACATACAAATCTTTTTTCAAAAGCATTATGGAGAGTCTTAATATATAAACGTGATAAAAACTTTATTACAGATATATTCCCCAAGTTTAAATTTATTATATTAATTAATGTGCTGAGAGCAGTGATGTAGCCTGGCAATTTAGGTCCTCTCTAGTGTATAAAATATTAAACATTTTTTAAAGAATATCTTTTTATTTAGAGAGAGGAAGGGAAAGGGATAGAGAGAATCATTGATTTGAGAGGAACATCATCCATCAGCTGTTCTCTACACACCCTGTACTGGGGATCAACCTCCAACCTGGGCATGTTCCCTGACCTGGAATTGAACCAGCGACATCTTGGTTCATGGGATGATGCTCAACCACTGAGCCACAACTGCTGGGTGACCATTGTATAAAAACTTAGTAAATTTAAGTAAATGTATTATTTTTAGGTTAAAAGTAATCAAAAACAAATTTTTCAAAATGACATTTAAATGGGATATTCGAATGCCTAACATTCTTCCTTTAGAAGCAAAGGTTTCCCTGATCTCAGTTTGAAAACCACTAATGCTGATAATTGAAATAAACTGAACATTAATCCAAGGAGCTAGGAAGTAAACCAAAGCAAAAGAATGAGGGAGAGATTAATTAAAAAACAAACAAATACAAAACACCACTTGTCTAGAGCCACCCATTTATTTATTTTTCATATGGAAGCTACTAATGTAGAATTATATACTACCAGGTATCATAGATTCTAGCCTTTCAAGGCCAGACAGTTTAGTCCCATTCTTTCTTAGAACAAACAAACAAGCAGAGCAAAAAACAAGCCACCATTTCCTGGTAGGGCTTATTCCTCCTGAGCTGAAGCAATTCTTGTCATCCTTGGACATCTCTGATCCGTTCAAGGCTCTCGCTGTGGACCTGAACTGTGTCCTGTCCTTCCCTCCATTGTTTCAGGCTTTCCCCTTGGGACCTGCAGAACATGTCTAATCCCTTGTCCGCATGACAGACCCTCGCATATTTGCAACCGTGACTGTTTACGCAGGAGTCTTTTCTTCT
>PVJN01008553.1:26171-64483 GCA_004026805.1 Lasiurus borealis | reverse complement strand
AGCTCCCCTCCACCCGGCTCCCATCCCTCACTCTATCCTTACCTCCCTCCTGTTGACTTCATCCATTGGTGTATGATTTTAGTTCAGTCTCTCCCTGTACCCACCTCACCCCTTTTCCCTCTGAGCATTATCAGTCCACTCCCTTTCTGTGCTCCTGATTCTATCATATTCACCAGTTTATTCTGTAGATCAAATTTTAGATTCACTTAATTTTTAGATTCACTTGTTGATAGATATGTATTTGTTGTTCATAATTTTTTGGCTTTTACCTTTTTCTTCTTCCTCTTCTAAAAGAGTATCTTTCAGCATTTCATAGTATACTGGTTTGGAATTGATGAACTCCTTTAGCTTTTTCTTATCTGTGAAGCTTTTTATCCGCCCTTTAATTCTGAATGATAGCTTTGCTGGATAGAGTATTCTTGGTTGTAGGTTCTTGCTATTCATCACTTTGAATATTTCTTGCCACTCTCATCTGGCCTGCATAGTTTCTGTTGAGAAATCAGCTGACAATCCTATGGGTGCTCCCTTGTAGGTAATGAACTGTTTTTCTCTTGGTGCTTTGAATATTCTCTCTTTGTCTTTTGCTCTTGGTATTTTAATTATGATGTGTCTTGGTGTGGTCCTCTTTGGATTCCTTTTATATGGGGTTCTGTGTGCTTCCTGGACTTGTAAGTCTATTTCTTTTACCAGATGTGGGAAGTTTTCAGACATTATTTCTTTAAATAGGTTTTCAGTATCTTGCTCTCTCTCTTCTTCTGGCACCCTCACAATTCTGATGTTGGTACGCTTGAAGTTGTCCCAGAGGCTCCTTACACTATCTTCACATTTTTTGATTCTTTTTTCTTCTTGCTTTTCCAGTTGAATGTTTTCTGATTCTTTATATTTCAAATTTTTTACTTGATTCTTGCCTTCCTCTAGTCTGCTGTTAGGTCTCTGTATAATATTTTTTATTTCAGTCAGTGTATGTTTAATTTTTAGTTGGTCCTTTTCCATCTCTAGTTTGTCTTTTTTTTTTTTATCTCTAGTTGGTCCTTTTTCATCTCCTCTTGGGTCTCGCTAAATTTATCCAAGTTTTCTAGGATATTCTTGAAAAACCTTATAAGCGTGGTTTTGAACTCTATATCCAGTAGTTTGTTTTTCTCCATTTCTTTTCTTTGTGATCTCTTCCTTTGTCTTTGCATTTTCACTATGCCGGGAGTACTTCTGTGTGGGAGTCAGCCTTATGATACAAAACTTGCAAAACTGCAAAAGCCTCTCTGTTGAGCTTGGGATGGGTGGAGTCTCAGGGCTTAATGGACTGCCTTGCCTTCCAGTTGGCCCCTCCCTCCACGGCCCCTGGGTCTCACGTGACTGGTAATTGCTGGAGTGGTCTCTTTATGCGTGCGTTCGCACAGTGCCTCTAGACTACTGCCTTTCCAGCTCCCTTGCGCTCCGGGACCATATGAGTCTGGGTCCCCAGGGTTTAGCCCCAAACTGGGGTTTAGTGGAGTTAGAAGTGGCGCAGTTGGGAGGCTCTGTCTCGCACCCACTTGTGAAAGCCAGCAGCACAATCAGCAGTTGGTCTTCTGCACACAGTGCAGTGCGCCCCACCAGACTTCTGATCTTTTGCCACCCCTAAATTTCCGTGCACTTGTCCCTTTTCACAGTCCAAACTGTATGAGTTTCAGCTGGACCCGGGGTTTAGTGCCATAGGATAAGGGGTTTAATGCAGTTGGGAGTCTCCGTTTCCCTTCCGCCAGAGAAAGCCAGCCATGTACTCCAGCACCCACTCTCTCCATGCATGCATCTCCGTATCTCAGCTTTTTGCAGCTCCTCTGGGTTTCTGTGAGCCCCTCTCTTTCCTTCTAATTGTAGAATTTTCACTCAGCCAGCTTTCCTGTGGTTCTGGATGATGTCCATTCTGTCTTTTAGTTGTAGTTTTGAAATTGTTGTGCAAGGCAGCAGTGTAGGTGTTTGCCTATGCCACCATCTTGGATTCGTAACTTAGTTTTCATATAAAAACTTTTCTTTTCTCTGGCTGGTGTGGTCAGTGGTTGAGTGTCAACCCATGAACCAGATGGTCACTGGTTCAGTTCGGAGTCAGGTCGCATGCCTGGGTTGCATCTTGATCCCCAGTGCAAGAGATAGCCAATCCATTATGTTTCTCTTTCATCAGTGTTTCTATTTCTCTATCCCTCTCCCTTCCTCTCTTTCTAAAATCAGTAGAAACATATTTCAAAGCAAAACAAAAAAAAAGTTTTCCTTTTGCACATATATTTCATTCTTCTTCATAATTTATATTAATAAAAGAAAAACATGCAAATTGACCATTTCTCCATTACACTTATCAGCCAGTCAGGAGCAAGTATACAAATTAACCCAACAAAGATAGTGGCAGCCACTGAGCTAGAGGAAGCAAGAGGCTTGGATTGCCTCAATGATGGAGGAAGCCAAGCTTCCCACCCACCCTGGCCGGCCCTGGCCTCAGCTCAAGGAGGTGCTGAGAAAAAAAAATAGAAAAGACAGAAAGTAGGGCCTGGGAGCTTGGATCACTGGGAGGTGTGTCCAGCCTATAAACAGTCATCAGCCCCTCACCCAGGCTGGCCAGACAACCCAGTGGAGACTTCCTTCCTAAAGCATGTGTGGCCATCCTGAAAACAGCCCTCAGCCCCTCATCCAGACTGGCCACATATCCATGGCCTGATCCCTGTAAACGAGCAGTTGAACATCCCTTGAGGAGTCCCAGATTGGGGAGGGTGCAGCCTGGGCTGGGGGACATTCCCCCCAAGTGTACGAATTTTGTGTACTGGGCCTCTAGTGTATAATAAAATTACATATTACAGTCACAAGCACAACTAGCATAAATAGATTTGGATAATTACACAGTTGACTCTTGATAAGCAAATAGCACTTCTGGTAAACAAAATTGCACAGGCATACTTATTTTCACACTAGCCCGTTGGCTCAGTGGATAGAGCATTGACTTGTAGATTGAAGGGTCCTGGATTTGATTGGGTTGCAGGCTTGATCCCCATTATGGAGTGTGCAGAAGGCAGCCAATCAGTGATTCTCTCTGATCATTGATATTTCTATCTCTCTTTCCTTCTTCCTTCCTCTCTGAAATTAATAAAAAAAATACATATACATATACATATATATATATGTGTGTGTGTGTGTGTGTATAAAGTAGACTGTTTTCTGCCAAAGTTCAGCTTACTGTGGTTATTAATTTGCTTTACAGAAAGCATTGATTAGTGCACTTATAATAATGAACAATATACTAATGTACTCCCGTTAGTAGTCTTTTAAATGTATAGATTTTAAAGTCTACTATTTAATAAGTTAACTTAGTATATGAGTGTTTATAATGTTAAAAGATTAAAGTACTTCCATAAATGCACCAGATTGGCTTAGCTATAGTAATCACATAAACAAATTATGTAGCCTTTACTTAATATGTAATTTTTAAGGAAGCTCATGGAAACCATTTAGCTGAAGAATTGGGAGCCTCTCAAGTACGTGAAGCTCATTTAGAAGCAAGAATGCAAGCAGAAATCAAGAAATTATCAGCAGAAGTAGAATCTCTCAAAGAAGCTTACCATATGGAGGTAAAGAAAAATTTAATTTGTTTCATTACTCCCTGCAGAAGTGGGTTGACCTATCTTAAATGTTCATAATAGAATAATATGCTTTGGTTTTATTTCTGATAACTTAAACATATAACTTTTACTTCATACCCAGTGAGCAATATGATGTGGGGTTAAGAGCTTGAATTCTTGAGCCAGGTACCTGGTTACCAATCTCAGCTCATCACTTAGCACTTATGTGACCTTGGGCAATTAATACTTCAGTCTAAAATGGATAAAATAATAGTATCTATTTCATAGAGCTGTGTAGAGGATTAAATGAATTAGTATAATTAAAGTTCTTACACCAGAGCATGGTTCATCATTATCATCATTATTGGTTATAACACTTACCAAAACTAACTGGTGTATTTAAAATCCAATACAGTATAAGCATTTTAATGTGATGTGAATCTATAATGCTTTGTAATTTCCAACATTTGTTCTGATATTAAGTTAGATAGAGAGGCAATACCAGAACTTGATACTTTGTTCGAGCCTTTATAAAAAGAGGCAGTATTATCAATAAGAAGAGTGTTTATCTTTTAAAAACTACATCTGAAGATGTTATCTAAAATGAATGTGCGCCGAAACCAGTTTGGCTCAGTGGATGGAGCGTCGGCCTGCGAACTGAAAGGTCCCGGGTTCGATTCCGGTCAAGGGCATGTACCTTGCTTGTGGGCACATCTCCAGTGTGGGGCGTGCAGGAGGCGGCTGATCGATGTCTCTCTCTCATCGATGTTTCTGACTTTCTATCCCTCTCCCTTCCTCTCTGTAAAAAAATCAATAAAATATATTTTAAAAATATTTTAAGATGAATGTGCAAGAGCTAAATAAAATACTTAATGAAGTTCTAAAACAAAATTTTTCTAGTGGCAAGACTTGCAAATACATTTATATTAAACACCTTTCAAAGGAGTCTGGTAGAGAATCAAAATGGCAGTGTAGGCAAATGCCTATACACCCTGCCTCCCACAGCCACATCAAAATTACAATTAAAATACAGATCAACCAAAACTGGTTTGGCTCAGTGGATAGACCGTCAGCCTGCGAACTGAAGGGTTCCAGGTTTGATTCCAGTCAAGTGCATGTACCTTGGTTGTAGGCATATCCCCAGTGTGGGGTATACAGGAGGCAGCTGATCAATGTTTCTCTCTCATCGATGTTTCTAGCTCTCAATCTCTCTCTCTTTCTCTCTGTAAAAAAATCAAATAAAATATATTAAAAATAATAATAATAAAAATAAAATATAGATCAACTATCATTCAGAACCACGGGAAAGCTGGCTGAGTGGAAATATACAATAGAAAAGAAAAGAAGAAAGTACACTGAGACTGGTAGAAAGTGCGGAACGAGCTGGTTTGGCACCCATGTGTGCCGCTTTTTTAATCAGTGGAGAGATCACCTCTGCAGAGGGTGTGCCGGAGGAGCTAAAAGTCCCAGCCCCACACCAGATGTGCAACCCAGGATTCCAGAGCTGGGAAAAGAAGTCCTTATGGGCAGTAAGAACTATGGGGTGTAAAAACTAGTGTGGATTGGGGCTGAAAGACACACAAGCTGCTGGAAAGCCAGCTGCTCCTCTTAAAAGTCTGGCACCACGAACTGAACTTACAAGCTCCCACTTCCTCACACATAGGAGAAGAAATTGGACTATCTGGCATTGGGGAAGGAACTGGGGGGCAGCTTTCTTCCAGACAGAGGTGCTTGCAGTGGTCATTATTCCCCTGCTTGGACCTCCCAGGTTCAGGGCTGACTGGAAGCCATTGCTGTTTGCTCTGCCTTGGTGATTCCCTAAGACCCCACCTCACCCAATTTACAACCCCACCCAAACGGTGGTCAGCAGCCTTTGCATATGAATGACCTGTCCTTTCTCAGCCTAAAACTTGTCAATAAGCTGCAGCTGGGTCAGGGAGCCATAAAGCTATCAATAAAAGGCCAAGACTCAGCACCAGCACCAGCTTGCCTTGCTTCACAGCTAGGCCTCATTTGGTCATTCCCAAACCTGATACAAAGAGGAGAAATCTACAGATCTCTCTGTAGTTCCTGCTGGGTGGCCCCAGGCAGTGGCTGACTATGCACCTCCCTGGAGACTCAGGAGTCAGTATACCCAGTGGTCAGTGTGAGACCATACCAGATTACAACTCTTCACATCCATAAGTGACACACTCAAGGGGCAGACCCAGTAAGCACCAAAGCCCCACTGAAGCAAGACCTGCCCCATAAGGATGTCTCCAGTTCAGCAGCTCTTCCATTGTAGTCGCAGCGGGACCCCACAGCCAATTGGCTGGAGGTCAGTTTCTCCCAGTGACACCAACAGCAATCAAGGCTCAACTACAAAAAGATTGTGCACACACAGCCCACAAGGGTGCACCTAGATTGTCTACCTCAGGTGATTGGGGAGGCTGAGCCAATGGGCTCTATAGGACACCGACTACAACTCAAGGAGACTTAGCAGCTACCCAATACATAGAAACAAAAACAGGGAAGCAGCCAAAATGCAGAGACAAATATATCACAAATGAAAGAAATGGAAGCAAAATACTGGATATAGAGTTCAATACACAGTTATAAGGGTACTCAAGAATCTTATAGAAACCTCCAAGGGACTTAGACTTTCAAGGATCTTAGTGAGAATGCAAAAAAATATAAAAGGACCAGTCAGAAATTAAGCATACACTGATTGAAATAAAGAATAATATGCAGAAATTCAACAGTAGACTAGAGGATCCCAAGGATCAAATCAATGATTTGAAATATGAGGAAGCAAAACACACCCAACCAGAAGAGCAAAAAGATAAGAGAATTCAAAAATATGATGATAGTTTAAGGAGCCTCTGGGACAACTTCAGGCATACAGCATCTGACTTATGGGGGTGCCAGAAGAAGAGAGAGAGCTACATATTGAAAACCTATTTGAAGAAATAATAACAGAAAATTTTCCCTATATCGTGAAAGAAATAGATTTACAGTTCAGGAAGGAACCAAAAAAAAAAAAACACACCAAGACACATCATAATTAAAATGCCAAGGGCAAAAGACAAAGAGAGAATCTTTTTTAAAAAATTTAATCTTTATTGTTCAGATTATTACATTTGTTCCTCTTTTTCCCCCCAGAACTCCCCTTCACCCACTCCCACCCATCCCTCTACCTTACCTCCCCCCACATTGTCCTCATCCATAGGTGTATGATTATTGTCCAGTATCTCCCTGCACCCTCCCTCACCCCTTTCCCAATTCTATTATATTCACCAGTTTATTCTGTTAATCAGATTTTTAATTCACTTTTTAGATTCACTTGTCGATAGATATGTGTTTGTTGTTCATGGTTTTTATCTTTACCTTTTTCTTCTTCTTCCTCTTCTTAAAGAGTACCTTTCAGCATTTCATATAATACTGGTTTGGTGTTAATGAACTCCTTTAGCTTTTTCTTATCTGTGAAGCTCTCTATCCGCCCTTCAATTCTGAACTATAGCTTTGCTGGGTAGAGTATTCTTGGTTGTAGGTTCTTGCTATTCATCATGTTGAATATTTCTTGCCACTCCCATCTGGCCTGGATAGTTTCTGTTGAGAAGTCAGCTGACAGTCGTATGGGTTCTCCCTTGAAGAATTAACTGTTTTTCTCTTCTCGCTTTTAATAGTCTCTCTTTGTCTTTTGCTCTTGGTATTTTAATTATGATGTGTCTTGGTGTGATTCTCTTTAGATTCCTTTTATTTGGAGTTCTGTGTGCTTCCTGGAAAAAGAGAATCTTAAAAGCAGCAAGACAAAAGGAGTGAGGTACCTATAGGGGAGTGCCCATATGACTGTCAGCTGATTTCTTAACAGAAACTTTGTAGGTCAGAAGAGAGTGTCAAGAAATATTCAAAATGATGAATAGCAAGAACCTACAATCAAGATTGTTTTACCCAGCAAAGCTATCATTCAGAATTTAAGGTCAGATAAAGAGCTTCACAGACAAGAAAAATCAAAAGGAGTTCATCACCATCAAACCAGTATTATATGAAAGTAGAGGTCCAGTGCATGACATTCTTGCACTGAGGGGGCGCCCCTCAGCCCAGCCTGTATCCTCTTGCAGTCCCGGAACCCTTAGGGATATCCTAAGCCTTCAGTCAGAATCCTTAGCACTACTGTGGAAGTAGGAGAGGCTCCCACCACCGCCACTGCACGCACCAGCCATGAAGCTGGCTTCTGGCTAAGTGGCGCTCCCCCTGTAGGAGCACAACAACCATCAGGGGCAGCTCCTTTGTTGAGTTTCTGTCCCCCTGGTGGTCATTGTGTGTGAAAGCAACTGGTCATTTCGCCATTCAATTTGCATATTAGGGTTTTACTATATAGGATGTTGAAGGGTGTTCTTTAAGAAGAGGAAGAAAAAAAAGGTAAAGATAAAAGATATGTACAACAAATTGGCAACAAATACATATCTACCAACAATTGAATCTAAAAAATCAAAAGAATAAAAAATCTGATGAACAGAATAAATTAGTGAATGAAATAGAATGAGGGGCATGGAAATAGAACAGACTGATGATTCTTAGAGGGAAGGGGGTGTGGTGCGGGAAGAGATTAAACAAAGATCTTGCATGTATGCATTACTTATGGACACAGACATTAGGGTGGTGAGGCCTTGGGTTTGAACCGGGTGGATGGAAGCTATGGGGGGAAAAGAGTGACCTCTGTAATCTCAACAATAAAGATTAACTTAAAAATAAATAAAAACAGCCAAAACTGGTTTGGCTCAGTGGATAGAGCGTCATCCTGTGGACTGAAAGGTCCCGGGTTTGATTCCGGTCAAGGGCATGTATCCTGGTTGTGGGCACATCCCCAGTAGGGGGCGTGCAGGAGGCGGCTGATCGATGTCTCTCTATCGATGTCTCTCTATTGATTTTTCTAACTATTCCTCTCCCTTCCTCTCTGTAAAAAAATCAATAAAATATATTAAAAGTAAATAAATAAATACAATACAATACAATACACCATTTTAAAAAAAGGAGTTTGGTAACATCTCTGTGAAGATTGCTTGGATTGTGGTCACCATGTCTTGCCTAAATGCATTTAGGTTCACATCTCTTTGAAAACATTGTGTCTGCCAAACAAAGCATATTTGTGAATCCAAGAGATTACCACTTTAGTCTCTAAGGACAAATGTGAATACTATTGTATTTAGCATAATTATTTAATTGATATTAGCTCCTCAACTTAGTGATTCTCAGTAATAATTAGTCCATTGCAAATGATTGCTAGTGCTTATACATTACACTTATCATATGGTCTCTATTCTGCTTTTATTTTTAATTACCCCTTTTTTAGCCTTTATTTTTGTAAGCAACCTGAAATTATTTAAAAGCAGATAGTACATAAAATGAATTGTAAAATTTGGTTCTAGTATTGCTAGTGTTTGGTACTAATTTTTTATATGTATGACATAATAACATATAATATAGGTACCACTATGGGTGATATCAAAGCCTGCCAAGGGTGAAGTTACTCAGTACAACACATTTTTGGCCAGGCCCAGAATGCCCATCCTTGTAAACCCCATTCAACAGAAGAATGAAAGCACTACATAGAAGCATGATGTCAATAGAAGAGACTTCTCATTATCTAAACAGACACTAAAAACAGTATGAGAAATGAGGTCTAGGCAGCAGCATTTGATAAACAGTCTCCAGCTGTACAATTATTTCTTTGGACCCATTATCTTGCATTTCCAATTAGATTGGATCACCCCTCATTCTATTTCATTCACCAGTTTATTCTGTTCATCAGATCTTTTATTCTTTTGATTTTTTAGATTCAATTGTTGATAGATATGTATTTGTTGCCACTTTGTTGTACATATCTTTTATCTTCACCTCCCAAGACTTTGGATACTCTTTCACTTATCCTTAAAGAAGGATACCCTCTCTAGAGAAACAGTTTTTATAATACAGTGCACTGGATCTCTTGGAAAGACCAGAATTATCAGTAAAGAATATATTAAATGTCTCAAGGGCTACTGTGGAATATTTTTCTATGGCTTGACAGTAAAATTTCTAGAACCAGTTCCTGTCTCTGCAACAGGGTGTTCCTTTAGAGTCATTGATAGCTCAAAGAGCCTACTAATTCATGCAGGTCATATTCTGAAGTTCTTAAAAAAGACAAAACCTAAAAATGCTTTTGTGGGAATGACAGTAGTTGATCTGCACTCCAGAAACTCCTGGAATTTTGTCTTTGGATAGGCCTCCTTGATAGATGGTGTCAGACCGTGGTTAGCAACTGTGGCTCGCGACCACATGTGGCTCTTTGGCCCCTTGAGTGTGGCTCTTCCACAAAATACCACGGCCTGGGCAAATCTATTTTGAAGAAGTGGCGTTAGAAGAAGTTTAAGGAATTTGGCTCTCAAAAGAAATTTCAATCGTTGTACTGTTGATATTTGGCTTTGTTGCCAACCACTGGTGTAGGACATTCAGCTTTGCCAGGTATGACAGCTTTTTATAGCTCATAGTATGAAGTCAAAGTGAAGATCTGCGGAAAACATCTTCAAGTGACTGTTCAACTTTTTTTTGGTCTTTTTTTTCTTTTTGTTCAACTTTTGATAACTTATATTTGTGAAGTGACTTGTATTTTACTGCTCAATCCTGTAAGTCTTTTGTTGTTGTTGTTAATCCTCACCTGAGGATATTTTTTCCATTGATTTTTAGCATGGAAGGGAGGGGGAGAGACACATCTATTGGTTGCCTTCCCCATTTGCCCAGACCAAGGCCACATGTATATGCCCTTGACCGGAATCAAACCTGCAACCCTTCAGTCCAAAGGCAAACACTCTAATCACTGAACTAAACTGGCTAGGGCTCAATCCTGTAAATCTTAAGATATACTTGGACTTAAACACTGACAGTGGCTTGCATACCTAATGCAAAGCTCCATCTACTTAAAAGAAACTGACTAGCACCCCTAAACCTTTGCCCTATCTATTTATCCAAGTTGCAATGTACTATTGGCTTCAACATTATAGAAAGTTACAAAGGGCTGGTGAGGTGGATTGATGATGAACTTGCTGATGCACCTGGTGTCACTCTGAAACATAGTCATGAAGTGAACTTGCCAAAACCTTTATTGAAGCCTTTAAGGAATGGAAAGAGTGGATAATAAAATGCCATTGCTGTTCTCCAAAATAAGAAACTTCGAATAATTAAAATAAATACCTGCATGGCTAATAACAAATAATGTTTTTCTCCTATGTATTACTTGACAAAGGTTTATTTCTAAAATGTGTTTGATTGAATATAAAAATGAGAGAGTATGTCATTAAAGTAACAGAAAAAGGAATAAAATATAAGTATTTTTTACAATACAGGCATTAGAATTGTCAGAAAAGTCCCTTAATAATAATTGCAAGCCTCATTCTCTAAGGAGCCCACCCACCTTGCCTTTCCCCACCCCCTTCTCCCAGGCATGATTTATTTCCTTGCCTCTCTCTTCTAAGCTTCAAGGGCCCTTCTTTTGCCTCTGTAACATTTCCTGTAGCCCATTTCTTCTGCGGCTCACTTCTTCTACTTATGTGACTTTCTAAAAATAAACTTTGTCTTATAAAATAATAAAAATAATAATCATTGCAAAACTAATTTTTTAAAAATATATATTTTTTTGCTTTTAAAGATATATTTTTTTTATTGATTTCAAAAAGGAGAAGCGTCTGCAGGCCGATGCTTTATCCATTGAATCAAACCAGCGAGGGTGCAAAACTAATTTTTTATGGCCCTGCCTATGTGGCACAGTGGTTGAGCATCGACCTACACAGGACCGTGAAGGTCACGGTTAGATTCTGGGTCAGAGCACATACCTCGGTTGCAGGCTCATCACCAGTAGTGGGTGTGCAGAGGGCAGTCAAGCAATGCTTTTCTCTCATCATTGATGTTTCTCTCTCAGAGATGCTCCTTTCATTCCGAAATCAATAAAAATGTATTTTTAAAAAACTAATTTTTTTATAAAAGTGAGATTTTTAAAAACTTTTTACTGTGGAAATTGTAAACATTCAAAAATAGAATGGTATAAATTCTACCATCCTTATTGTTCAACTTCAATAATTAACAACTCTTGGCCAATTTGATTTCATATATAAGTATATTGACCATTTATTTCATCTAAAAGGTATACTTTTGAGAATAAAAAGTGATATTGTTACTAACTAACTTAAGACACCAAGGCATAAAACCCAGAGAGACCTAAGCAGACTGGGAAGTATGTTCGTCACTTATCTTTAACCTTACTCACTTCCCTTCCCCTTCCACATACCAGCTATTGTTTGGATGCAAATCCTAGATATCATTGTTTCATCAGTAAACATTTCAATAACTATCTCTAAAAGATAAGTGTTATTTTTTAAAATTATAATTATAATATCATTTTCACACCTAAAAGTTGACAGTAATTCTTTAATATCATCAACTACCTAGTCATTGTTCAGATTTCCTCAATTTTCACAAAAATGTCTTTATGGTAATGTGTTCAAATCAGGATCCAAAACAAGTCCATTTTATTTGGTTCTTAAGTAAACTTAAGATTATAGTTCCTTCTCTCTCTTCTTTTCTTCCAGTACATTATCTGTTGAGAAATCAGATATTTGAATTTAAGAACAATTTAGGTGTAAGTGAAAAGTATTAGAATGCTATTAAAACCAATACCACCCTATTTTCTTCTTTTCCTTTTTAATGTTGGGGCTGTATAGATGGTTTCACATCAAGAGAACCATGCAAAGTGGAAGATTTCTGTTGACTCTCAGAAGACTTCTGTTCAGCAACTAAATGAACAGTTAGAGAAGGCAAAATTAGAATTAGAAGAAGCTCAGGACACTGTAAGTAGTTTGCATCAACAAGTCCAAGACCGGAATGAAGTAATTGAAGCTACAAATGAAGCATTACTTATTAAAGTAAGTAAACATATGAAAGTGTGTGAAGCATATGTTGCTGTAGGAATGACAAACATGTAAAAAATACTTTCTTGTTAATCTTCACTTGAGGATATTTTTGCCATTGATTTTTTTTTTAAATATATTTTATTGATTTTTTACAGAGAGGAAGAGAGAGGGATAGAAAGTCAGAAACATCGATGAGAGAGAGACATTGATCAGCCGCCTCCTGCACGCCCCACACTGGAGACGTGCCCGCAAGCAAGGTACATGCCCCCGACCGGAATCGAACCTGGGACCTTTCAGTCCGCAGGTGGACGCTCTATCCATTGAGCCACACCGGTCTCGGCATTGCTATTGATTTTTAAAGAGAATAGCATGGAAGGGGAAAGACAGAGAAAATATCGTGTCCTTGAATAATAATTGAAGCTAAGACCTTTTAGTCCAAAGGCTGATGCTCTAACCTTGCTAGAGCTAGAAAAAAATTATTTTGGAAAATTTTTTATAAGAATTCATTTGACAACATGGCTGGAAGCAAGACCCCAACAGGCTGAGAAAAATGCTTCCCAGAATGCCATCCTGCAGTTTTTACTTGACTTGAGTATATGTCAGTTTTTCAAATAGCCTATTTCTATCTCTTTACCCTGCTGATCATGGCAGTTTATTCTGGAATTTGAAATTAATATTAGTATTTTTGCATAGAGCTAAAAATGTTAATGTTAGTTCAAAACTTCCAATGTGTATGATTAACATGATCAGTTTTTTAAGACCTTAAAAAAAGAATAATCTAATTGGTAGTTATAAAAATAAATCATTTTATAACAAAATGAAGATAATTAAAAAGCCAAAAATCTTAATTAAATAATACCTTAGAAATATTTCTAGTTACTAAGCTAAGCACGTAAATCTCTTATATAACACTAGGGACCCAGTGCATAAATTAGTGTACCCTGAAAGGAACTGTGGGCCATGAGACTGTGGTGGGCAAAGGGGCAGATCTTGGCCCATCCTCCATGCCCCCACTTGGCCCCTCCTGCCACGACCCCCAGTCCCGTTTGCTGGCAGTCCCACTCCTGCTGCTGCTGTTCCCACATGTTGATGGTGCTGGCCCCACTCACATCTGCTGACAGCACGAAGCGATTAGGGCTCGCTCCAGCAGTGGTTGCAAGTGGGGCTGGCGCCATCAGCAGATGCAAATGGCAGCTGATGCCCCAATTGGCCCTCAGGAGTAGGGGGAGGTAGAGAATCCTGCAGGGCCAATTGGAGCCAGCAGCCGCTGCTTGCACTCGCTGATAACACTGAGCAATCAGGATCAGTGCCAGGCACTAGCATCAGGTGCGAATGGGACTGGCGCTGGCAGCAGGTGCAAGAACCAAGTGGGACTGTAATGCGCAGGAGTAAAGTATTTTCAGTAACCACCAGAGGCTCATTCCAATGACAGCGACTGGTGCTTCACCTTGGTCTGGCACCTTGCTCACCTGCTCCACCACCCACCTTGGCCGACACCCAACATGTTTTGCACTCTGCCACCTACTGCTGACGCCTGCCATGTTCTTTGAGCACCTCCTGGTGGTCAAGGCATATCATAGCAACCAGTTTTTCCACCCTTCAATCTATTTGCATATTAGCCTTTTATTATATAGGATGCCTTGATATTCAGTGCTAGAAGAAAACTGAATAGACAATCTAAAATTAAGTTTTGTTTGAACACTCTTCCTGGATTTTTTAAGGTATGTTTTTATTGATTTTTAGAGAGAGAGGAAGGGAGAGGAATAGAGAAGAAACATCAATGAGAAACATCGATTGGCTGCCTTCTGCAAGCCCCCTATTGGGGTTTGAGCCTGCAATCCAGTCATGTGTCCTAACTGGGACTCAAACTGGTGAACTCTTGGATTATGGGTTGATGTTCAACCACTGAGCCACACCGGCTTGGCTCTTTCCGCTTTTATTGAAACATTAATATATCTAATATTCTGGTGATTAATAACAGTTATACAGCCAAAACCAGTTTGGCTCAGTGAATAGAGCGTCAGCCTGCAGACTAAAAGGTCCCAGGTTCGATTCCGGTCAGGGGCACATACATTGGTTGCTGGCACATCCCCAGTGGTGGAAGTGCAGGAGGCAGCTGATCGATGTCTCTCTCTCATCGATGTTTCTGACTTTCTATTCCTCTCCCTTCCTCTCTGTGAAAAATCAATAAAATATATTTTAAAACAAATAACAGTTATACAAAATTATAAAACTTCATTGGGAAAAATTGACTAAAAATTAAAGATTCTGCATTTGTATTCCTTGTCACAGTAGTATTTCTGCTCATTTGTTAGATGTTACCAATGAGATAAATACAATTAAATTGCTCTCATTTATTATCCAGAAGTTCTTTAAGTTCAACTACTTTGAAAATTACCAAAATACTGGGTAAATATCAGCAATTCTAAAATTAACTATACATATAGAGATCTTAGAACGTGTATGATAATTAGCAAATATTACCAATCGTTATTTTATTATTATGATTTTTTAAATTTAATAAATATTTATTGTTCAGATTATTACAATTGTTCCTCCTTTTTCTCCCTATAGCTCCCCTCCACCTGGTTCCCACCCGACCCTCTGCCCTTACCTCCCCCCGATTGTCCTCATCCGTAGTTGTATTTTTGTTCAGTCTCTTCCTGCACCCTTCCTATCCCTTACTCCCTGAGAATTGTCAGTCCATTCCCTTTTTATGCTCCTGATTCTATTATACTCACCAGTTCATTCTGATCATCAGATTTTTCATTCACTTGATTTTTAGATTTGCTTGTTGATAGATATGTGTTTGTTGTTCATAATTTTTATCTTTACCTTAATTCTTCTTCCTCTTCTTAAAGAATACCTTTCAGCATTTCATATAATCCTCATTTGGTGTTGATGAACTCTTTTAGCTTTTTCTTATCTGTGAAGCTCTTTATCTGACCTTCAATTCTGAATGATAACTTTGCTGGGTTGTAGGTTCTTTCATCACTTTGAATATTTCTTGCCACTCCCGTCTGGCCTGCATAGTTCAGAAATCAGCCGACAATCGTATGGGTGCTCCCTTGTAGGTAATTCACTGTTTTTCTTTTGCTCTTTTAAAATTCTCTCTCTGTCTTTTGCTCTTGGCATTTTAATTATGATGTGTCTTGGTGTGGTCCTTTTGGATTCCTTTTGTCTTGGGTTCTATGAGCTTCTTGGACTTGTAAGTCTATTTCTTTCACCAGATGAGGGAAGTTTTCAGTCATTATTTCTTCAAATAGGTTTTCAGTATCTTGCTCTTTCTCTTCTTCTGGCACCCCCACAATTCTGATGTTGGAATACTTGAAGTTGTCCCAGAGGCTCCTTACACTATCTTCAAATTTTTGGATTCTTTTTTCTTTTTTCAGTTGAGTGTTTTCTGCTTCATTGTATTTCAAATCTTTGACTTGATTCTTGCATTCCTCTAGTCTGCTGTTAGGTCTCTGTAAAATATTTTATTTCAGTCATTATATGCTTAATTTCTAGTTGGTTCTTTTTCTTTTTTCTTTTTTATTATATATTTTATTGATTTCTTACAGAGAGAAAGAGAGAGGGATAGAGAGTTGGAAACATCGATGAGAGAGACATCAACCAGCCGCTTCCTGCACGCCCCCTACTGGGGACGTGCCCGCAACCAGGATACATGACCTTGACTGGAATCGAACCTGGGACCTTCCAGTCCGAAGGCCAACGCTCTATCCACTGAGCCAAACCGGTTTCGGTCCTAGTTGGTTCTTTTTCATCTCCTCTTGGGTCTCGCTAAATTCATCGACTTTTTCTAGGAAATTCTTGAAAAACCTTCTAACTGTGGTTTTGAACTCTATATCCAGTTATTTGTTTGCCTCCGTTTTTTTTGTTTGTGATCTATTTTTTGTCTCTGCATTTTGTGTGCTTCCCTGAGTTGGTAGAGTAGCTTTGTGTGCTAGGTGTCCTTTATGGCCCACTAGCTCCGCCTTCCCAGTTACCTTTAGGTGGACACTCTTAGTCTACCCTTTGTTGACTGTGTGCACAGCCTTGTTGTAGTTAAGTCTTGATTGTTGTTGGTATCACTGAGGGGAATTGACATCCAGGCCAATTGGCTGTGAGGATCAGCTGTGTCTATGCCAGAAGAACTTCTGTGCTGGAGACACCTTATGAGACAAGACTTGCAAAATTTCAAAAGCTTCAGTGCTCGGCTTGGATGGGGCGAAGTCTCAGGGCTGAGCAGACAACCTTGGCCTCCCATCAGCCCTGCCCTGTGAGGCACTTGGGTCTCAGTGTTCCTCAATAATTGTTGCAGTCCTCTCTGCGCCCACTTGTGCACACACCTCCAGACTTCTGCCTTTCGCAGTTCCCCTGAGTTTCCATGCACAACAGAGACCAGTATAAGTCTGGGGCCCCAGGGTCTCGCCAGAAACTGGGGTTCAGTGCAGTCAGAACTGGAGTTCAGCGCAATCAGAACTGGAGTTCAGTGCAGTAGGGAGGTTCCATCTTCCTCCCACTAGAGAAAGCCAGCTGCATACTCAGCAATCAGTCCTCTCTGCACCCACTTGTGCACACACCTCCAGACCTCTGCCTTTCCGCCTCCCCCACCCCCCTGAGTTTCCGTGCACTCCTCCTTTTTCCCAACAGTCCAGACTCCGCATGTATGAGTCTCGCCCAGAACTGGGGTTCAGTGCAGTCTGAACTGGAGTTCAGTGCAGTTGGGAATTTCTGTCTCCCTCTTGCTAGAGGAAGCCAGCCAGGCACTCAGCCGCCTGTCCTCTCCATGCACGTGTCTCCGCACCTCAGCTTTTCGGAGCTCCTCTGAATCTCCGTGAACCCCTCTCTGTCCTTCTAGTTGTAGAATTTCCACTCAGCCAGCTTTCGTGTGGTTCTGGATGATGTGAGTTCTGTTTTTCAGCTATAGTTTTGAAATTATTGTGCAAGGCAACAGTTTTAACTGTTTACCTATGCCACCATCTTGGGTTCTTCTTAATATTTTTTTGTTAATCCTCACATGAGGATATTTTTTCCATTGCTTTTCAGAGAGAGTGAAAGGGAGGGGAGAAGGGGGAGAGAAATTGAAAAACATGGATGTGAGAGAGACACATTGATTGGTTTTCTCCAAACCCCAACCATGGCTGGAGAGGAAACCTGCAAACAAGGTACATGCCCTTGACTGGGAATTAAATTTGTGACCCTTTAGGGCGCAGGCTGATGCTCTAACCACTTAGATACACAGGCCAGGATGAATTCCTTTATTTTCTGACACTAGTTCTCAAAGTCAGTGTCAACTGGCTCATAGGAAAGAAAGAAGTAAGAAGAGTTAATAGAAGAGTAAAAGCTGGCATAACTGTAACAATTAGAAGTAGCTACCTGGGGGGTAGCTAGGGGCCAGGAGGAGGGGATCAGGGGAAAAAACAGGAGATATCTGTAATACTATCAACAATAAAAAATAAAGAAGTAGCTATAAGTAATTGAAAGCAATTCCACTAGTAGCAGCATTAAATACAGAGAACAGAAAAGAGAAAAGATAAACAGTGTTTGACAGAATTAATCTTTCCATCTTATTTCCTTTATTAAAAAATAATATTTTATTGATTTCAGAGAGGAAGGAAGAGGGAGAGAGATATAGAAACAGCCATGATGCGAGAGAATCATGGTGGATAGGCTGCCTCCTGCAAGTCTCCCGCTGGGGATCAAGTCCACAATCCAGGCATGTGCCCTTGACTAGAACTGAACCTGGAACTTTTCAGTCTGCAGGCTGATGCTCTGTCCACTGAGCCAAACCTGCTAGGGCAAAAGTGCCTAGTTTTTTAGGGCAACTGGAGTGAGAGCAAAGCTAAGACCATTTTCTGAGAACCCTAAGGGCATCATTATATTATGGTACATTACAATAATGAATACAACAGGAACTTTCTTTGAGTCTTAAGAAAAAGTTGAATGATGGTCAATGTATTCAGTACACTACATTTTATTATAAAAGTCAGGTGTTAAACTCTAACTTAAGTGTAATCCTACTTTGTGAGATACTGCATTTCTCAATTATGGCTAGATAACAGAGAAGAGTTTTTGTTTTTGTTTTTTTAAAACTTCCTACATAGCCATATATGTACCAACTCTATAGCTACTTTATTAATTGTAATGATAAGAATGTGAACCCAAGACTTACTATAAAAAATTTAGCACACCAGCCACTTACAAAGTTTTCTAGATGAAGTAATATAAAAACATCAAAGAACTGATATATGCATATTAAACTTGCATTTTGTAATGCACACTGTGGTAATGACAGTTATAAGTACAGTATTTTTAGAAAAAATAGAAAGTACAAAATTAAAAATAGCTGATTTAGAGATTTATCTTATAGTTACCCATAAGAAAAAGAATGTATTTGAACAGGAGACTAGTACACATATAATTTAAGTTTTAAAACAAAAATGTGTTTTCTTGACTTTCTTTAGGTTTTATGATTTTTCAAAGTATGCAACCTCATTCTCAGGATCTCAAAATTGGATCAGAAAACCCAAATGTAGGACATGGAAAAATAATACATATGAAAAGTTTATTTAATAAGGATTGATTTATCAAATATTAGTTATCATTTTCTTAAAGGTTTTTCTCTGAAAATTTTCTACCATAATAAAGCTTTCTTATAATGAGGACATTTAAAGCAGAGTAGCTAATATACATTTATTTCCTGTTAGAAATTCTGAAGGGAGTTAGAGGTTTTTTTTGTGTGTATATATATATATTAGATGAACAGAAGATTGTGTATTTTTACACTTTTGCAGAGAAATTTTTAGATGAAGATTTTAGTCTTAACTAGAGGATGATATTGTCATTAACACTAAACAAAATTATTTAAGGAAAATCTAGTTTTACATAATTCCTTAGTGTAGTTTAAACGTATTTCAAGTGAACTTATGTAATTGTCCAAAAGGATTGAAACAGAGCTGGGAAAACCCTGTTAAGTTGTTATAAAAGGAATTTTTATACTGGGATCAAGTTTGACTTAGATGACTTCTAAAAGTCTCTGATTTTATTTAACAAAGGGTTTTGAGCACCTCCTATGTACAATTTTTCTATAGGAATCAGAATTAACCAGATTACAAGCCAAAATTTCTGGACATGAAAAGTCAGATGATGTCAAGTTTCTACAAGCCTCCTTCTCATCTCCAGTAGGAAATATGCCTGGCATTCAAGATCCAGAATCTACTAAACATGCTCACACAGCTTTTCTCAAGTGTAGAAAACTACGTCGCTCCATTAGTGCCAGTGACCTTAGTTTCAAAACTCACAGTGATGAAGATCTTTCTGAGGAATTACTACAGGACTTAAAAAAATTGCAAATAGGACAACCATCAACATTAGAAGAAAGCCAGAAGGATCTGACTTACACCCAGTCTGAATCATTTAAACCTCTCACATATGACATAGAAGATGACAGTTCTGAGAATAATGACTTCAGTACTCTTAGTGGAATGCTAAGATACATAAACAAAGAAGTGAGACTATTTAAAAAGTCTTCAATGCAAACAGGTGCTGGTTTAACTCAGGTATGTATCTTATACATTAGAAGTTATAAGGATTTGTCTCCATTAAATATCATTTTATTACTTGTAAAAAAATCCATATGTTTAAATGAAGCATGCCATTAGATGATGTACGCAAATATTGAAAGTACAAAAAATTCACTATAAGTTTGGAATGCTTTTACAACTGAAAAGTAGAATTAAAAATTTCTCTTTGAAAAGTAATTTTTTAAAAAATAGCCTATATATATTTTAAAATACATCTTTATTGTTCAGATTATTACAGTTGTTCCTCTTTATTCGCTCCTGAGCTCTCCTCCACCTGGTTCCCATTCCACCCCATACCCTTACCACCACCACCACCACCACCACCCCTGCTCCCCATCCTCGTCCATAGGTGTAAGCTTTTTGTCCAAGTGCTTCCCACACCCCCTTTCCCCCCAAAATTGTCAGTCCACTTCCTTTCTATGCCTCTGATTCTGTTATATTCACCAGTTTATTCTGTTCATCAAATTTTTATTCATTTGATTTTTAGATTCACTTGTTAATATGTATTGGTTGTCACTTTGTTGTTCATAATTTTTATCTTTTTTCTTTATCTTCTTAAAGAATACCCTTCAGCATTTCAAATAATACTGGTTTGGTGAACTCCTTTAGATTTTTCTTGTCTGTGAAGCTCTTTATCTGACCTTCAATTCTAAATGATAGCTTTGCTGGGTAAGTAATTTTGGTTGTAGATTCTTGCTATTCATCACTTTGAATATTTCCTGCCACTCCTTTCTGGCCTGGATACTTTCTGTTGAGAAATCAGCTGACATTCATATAGATATTCCCTTGTAGGTAACTAACTGTTTTTCTCTTGCTGCTTTTAAGAGTCTCTCTTTATCTTTTGCATTTTAATTATGATGTGTCTTGGTGTGGTCCTCTTTGGATTCCTCTTGTTTGAGGTTCTCTGTGCTTCCTGGACTTGTAAGTCTATTTCTTTCACCAGGTAGGGGGAATTTTCTGTCATTATTTCTTCAAATAGACTTTCAGTATCTTGCTCTCTCTCTTCTTTTGGCACTTCTATACATCGGATCTTGTACACTTGAAGTTGTGCCAGAGGCTTCTTACATTGTCTTCATATTTTTGGATTCTTTTATCTTTCTGCTCTTCTGGTTAGGTGTTTTTTTCTTCCTCATATTTCAAATCTTTGACTTGATTCTTGCGATCCTCTAGTGTGTTGAATTTCTGTATGTTATTCTTTATTTCAGTCAGAGTATGCTTAATTTCTGACTGGTCTTTTTCCCTTTTTTTTTTTTTTTCATTCTCACTAAGATCCTTGAAAGTCTCATTAAGTTCCTCGGAGGTTTCTAGAAGATTCTTCTTCTTTTTTTTTTTTAACAGAGAGGAAGGGAGAGGGATAGAGAGTTAGAAACATCGATGAGAGAGAGACATCAATCAGCTGCCTTCTGCACACCCCCTATTGGAGATGTGCCCACAACCAAGGTACATGCCCTTGACTGGAATTGAACCTGGGACCTTTCAGTCCATAGGCTGATGCTCTATCCATTGAGCCAAACCGGTCTCTGCTCTAGAAGATTCTTGAGTAATCTTATAACTGTGATTTTGAACTCTATATCCAGTAGTTTGCTTTCCTCCTTTTCTTTCATTTGTGACATGTTTTTTTGTCTCTGCATTTTGGCTGCTTCTCTGTGTTGATAATGTTTGGCTGCTTTCTTTGTGTGCTAGGTGTCCTGTAGGGCCCAGTAACTCAGCCATCCCAGGCACCTAAGGTGGATGCTCTTGGTGCACCCCTTTGTGGGCTGTTTGCACAGTCTTGTTGTAGTTGAGCCTTGATTGCTGTTGATATCACTGGGAAAATAGTTGATTGGATAAACTAAAAGCAGTTAGCTGGTGATAGCATTTCAGAAACAGTGATATGTGAAAAATTCTTTTAAGGCTAGTAGGAAGTCATTCAATAAATTTAAGAAAAAAAAGTGCCCTAACTGGTTTGGCTTAGTGACTAGAGCGTTGGTCTGCGGACTGAAGGTCCCAGGTTGGATTCCAGTTGAGGGCATTGTACCTTGGTTGTGGAACATCCCCAGTGGGAGGTGTGCAAAAGGCAGCTGATAGATGTTTCTAACTCTCTCTCCCTCTCCCTTCCTCTCTGTAAAAGTCAATAAAATATATTTTAAAAAAGAAGTGTTTATTTATAAACTTGAGGCCTGGTGCATGAAATTTGTGCACAGGGGGGTGTCCCTCAGCCCAGCCTGCACCCTCTCCAATCTGGGACCCCTCGGGAGATTTCCAACTGCCCATTTAGGACCAATCCCACTGAGACTGCTGGCTTCCAACTGCCTGCCTTCCTGATTGCCCCTAACCATTTCTGCCTGCCAACCTAATAACTCCCTATCTACTCCTCTGTCAATCTGATTGATGCCCTAACCTGCAGGTCTGGTCACCCCTAACTGCTCTCCCCTGCAGGCCTGCACCCCCCCACACACACACACAACTGCCCTTCCCTGCCAGACCAGTCATCTCCAACTTCCCTCCTCTGCCAGCCTGGTCTCCTCTAACTGCCCTCCCCTGCAGGCTTGATCGCCCCCAACTGCCCTCCCTTGCAGGCTTGGTTCCTCCCAAGTGCCCTCCCCTGCTGACCATCTTATAGTGGTCCTCTTGTGTCCACATAGGGGCAGGATCTTTGATCACATGGGGGCAACCATCTTGTGTGTTGGAGAGATGGTCAATC
The DNA here is from genome assembly GCA_004026805.1 of Lasiurus borealis. Taxonomy (NCBI): domain Eukaryota; kingdom Metazoa; phylum Chordata; class Mammalia; order Chiroptera; family Vespertilionidae; genus Lasiurus; species Lasiurus borealis. The sequence goes on along the minus strand of PVJN01008553.1, from coordinate 41,733 downwards.
TGCATATTATTCTTATTAGATAGGATAGATGCCTGGTGCATGGGTGGGGTCCAGCTGGTTTGCCCTGAAGGGTGTCTCAGATCAGGATCAGAGTGGGGATTCTCTTGGGGCATAGGGCAGCCTGGGTTAGGGCCTGTGGTGGTTTGTAGGCCAGCCACGCCCCGGCAACCCAAGCGGAGGCCTTGGGATGAGGGATTTATTTATCTTTTACAATTGAAACTTTGTAGCCTTGAGTGGAGGCCTGGGCCTGCCAGGATGTGTGAAAAACTTGATTTCCTCCATCGCTGGGGAAACCCAAGCCTCTCTCCTGCTCACTCCATGACTGCAGCCATCTTGGTTGGGGTTAATTTGCATACTTTCTCCTGGTTGGCTGGTGGGCAAGGCTTGTGGGTGTAGTGGAGTGATGATTAATTTGTATATTACTCTTTTATTAGATAGGATTAAGCAGTACATTAGACATGCACTATATATAAGAATGGTTAAAACGGAATCATTTAGGAGTCTGGGATGTGTTAATTCAGTTTATATTATTGCTAATTGAAAAAGTTATTCGGTTTTCGAATAAATCACTTCTTAAACAGCCTTCTGGAGTGAATTAAGTTAGAGAAATGAGGTACCACTGTATATTTGACCTCCTTTACCCTTTACTTCCTCTCCCCTCCTCCTTTGCTGCTGCTAAACTCCATACTATTGTATGTGTCTATTAGTTTTTGTTTGTTTGGATTGCTTGTTTATTTGTTGTTTTTAATTTTATATCCCACATGTGAATGTTCTTAACTTTTTCTGTGTAGCTTAACTTATTTTGCTTAGCATCATATTCTTAAGATCCATTCAGGTTGTTGCGAATGGCAGTGTTTCATCTTTTCTTATGACTGAGAAGTATTCCATTGTATATATGTACGACATCGTCTTCTTTTTATAATTCTCATCTAGGAGTGAGGATATACTCTATTTTCCATTGATTTTTTTTCTTTTTCTTTTTAAAATATATTTTATTGATTTTTTTACAGAGAGGAAGGAAGAGAGATAGTTAGAAACATTGATGAGAGAGAAACATCGATCAGCTGCCTCCTGCAACCCCTCCCCACTATGGATGTGCCTGCCACCAAGTATGTGCCCCTGACCAGAAGCGAACCTGGGACCCCTCAGTCCACAATCAATGCTCTATTCACTGAGTGAAACCAGTTTCCGTTTTTTTTTAGTTTTTTTTTTTTGTTTGTTTTAGAATGAAAAGGCAGGGAGGGTGGAGAGAGAAAGAAAGAGAGGAGTGAAAGAGAAACATTAATGTGAGACACATTAATTGGTTGCCTCCCACTCAGTGGGGATTTTATCACAACTCAGGTATATGCTTTTGACCAGGAATTGAGCCTAAGACCCTCATGTGCACAGGCTGATGCTCTAACCATTTAGCACGGCTGCCAGAGTTGTACCAAATCTTTTTTATCCAGTCTTATTGAAGAATACTAGAAAAGTTGTTCCATGTCTTGGTCACCATGAATAATGCTGCACTGAACATAGGGGTATGTATACCTTTATGAATACATGTTTTCACATTTTTCAAGTAGATACCCAGAAGAAGGTTTGCTGGGTCATATGTTAACTGCTAGAGGCCCAGTGCATGAAACTCATGCATTGGGTAGATGTCCCTCAGCTAAGCCTGACCCCTCTCATAGTCTGGAACTCTTAGGGGATGTTCTACTGATGGCTTAGGCTCACTCCCCACAGGAGAGTATGACCACAGCGGCTCAGAGCATGCCCCCTGGGCAGGTCAGTGGGTCCACTGGGGGCCTTGCTCCCAGGGCAGCCAGCATGGCATGCCTGCCCACTAACCTCTGGTGGGAGTGGCCTCGGAGCTGGGTGGCACCAGGGCTGGGGCCTCAGCTGTTCAGAGCCTGCCTCCAGCCCTGGTGTGTGGTGTGTGTCCACTGGGGCTAAGGGTGTGCTCTGAGCTGGTCGTGATGTTCTGGCCTAATTTGCAAATTTCTCTCTTATTATATAGGATATCCTTAATTTTTTGAGGAACCTTCACACTGTTTTCCATTGGCTATACCAGTTTGCATTTCTACCAGCAGTGGATGAGAGTTCCTTTTTCTGCACAACCTCTCCAACACTTGTTATTACTTGTCTTGTTGACAGTGATTCTTACAGATGTAAGATGGTATCTCATTGTAGTTTTGATATGCATTTCCCTAATAGCTAATGGAGTTAAGCATCTTTTCATATATCTATTGTTTATTTGTGAGTTTTCTTGAGATAATAATCTATTCAGGTCCTCTGCTTATTTTTTTAAAATATATTTTATTGATTTCTTACAGAGAGGAAGAGAGAGGGATAGAGAGTTGGAAACAAAGATGAGAGAGAGACACCGATCAGCCACCTCTTGCACACCCCCTACTGGGGACGTGCTCGCAACCAGGATACATGCCCTTGACCGGAATCGAACCCGGGACCTTCCAGTTTGCAGGCCAATGCTCTATCCACTGAGCCAAACTGGTTTCAGCCCTCTGCTTATTTTTTATTTGGATTGTTTGTTGTTGAACTGTGTGAGTTTTTTATATATTTTGGATAACCCCTTATCAGAAGTGTTGTTTACAGATACTTTCTCCTATTTGGTTGGTTACCATTTTGTTTTGTTGATGGTTTCTTTTACTGTGTAGAGCTTTTTAGTTTGATATAGTCACATTCATTTATTATGTGGTTTTTACTTCTCTTGCCAAAGAGATCAAATTCATAAAATTCCCTGTTTTGTTTTTTTTCTATGTAATTTATTGTTTAGGGTCTCATATGTAGGTCTTTGATCTATTTTGAGTTAATTTTTGTGTATAGTGACAAATAGCAGTCTAGTTTTATTCTTTTGCATGTGCCTTTCCAGGTTTCCCAGCACCATTTATTGAAGAGGCTTTCTTTCCATGATTGTATATTTTTGTCTCCTTTATTGAAAATTATGTGCCCATATACATGTGGGTTTATTTCTGGACTCTCATTCTGTTCCATTGGTCTATCTATCTGTTTTCTGCCACATTATCATGCTATTTTGATTATTGTTGCTTTGTAGTATATTTGAAGTTACAGAAAATAATCCTCTCTCTGGCTTTATCTTATTTTTCAGGATTGCTTTGGTTGGTCAGTCTTTTGTGGTTCCATACAAATCTGAGGATTTTTTGTTTTATTTTTAAAAATTTTATTGGGATTTTGATTGGGATTGCATTAAATCAGTATATTGCTTGGGTGATATGGCCATTTTATTTATTTATTTATTTATTTATTTATTTAGTCCTCACTTGAGGATATTTTTCTATTGATTTTTAGAAAGAGTGGAAGAGAGAGGAACGGACAGTGAGAGAAGCGTATCAATTGGTTGTCTCTTGCATGAGTCCTGACCAATTCCTAGGGCAGGGGAGGATACTGTAACTGAGGTTCGTGCCCTTGACTGGAATTGAAGCTAGTACCCTTTGGTCTGCAGGCCGACACTCTATCTACTGAGCCAAACCAGTTAGGGTTGATATGGCCATTTTAACTACATTGATTATTTTAATGAACATAAAATATCCATTTCTTTATATTTTCTTCAATTTTTAAAATAATGTCTTGTAATTTTCAGTATAGAGATCCTTCACATCCTTGTTAAGTTTATTTCTAGGTATTTTATTCTCTTTGTTGCAATTGCAAAAAAAATTGTGTTTTGTTTTTAATAAAAAAAGCCATTATTCTGTTTTTTGTGCGTTTTTTTTAATTGTCTAAAGTTTTACATATGTCTCCTTTTCCCCCCACCACTTGATTCCCTCCCCCAAAAGCCATTCCTACTCCAGGCAAGCCCCCACTGCCCCAGTGTCTGTGTCCATTGCTTATGCTAATATGCATGCATACAAGTCCTTTGGTTGATCTCTAACCAAAGGAATTGTTTTTTTCCTCATTTCTTTTTTTAAAATTTTAGTGTATAGGAACGCAATGGATTTTTATATATTTGCAACTTGACTATATTTTTTATTTTATTTATTTTTAGAGAAAGAAAGGGAGATAGGGAGAGAGAGAGAGAAGCATCGATGTGAGATCAGCTGCCTCCTGCATGCTCCTTACAGGGACCAAGCCCCAACACAGGCATGTATCCTGACCAAGAATTGAACCAACAACCTTTTAATGCACGAGATGACACCCAACCAACTGAGCCACACTGATCAGGGTGATAAACGATTGTTTTATATATTAGTGGGAATGATCCATTAGACGGAAACTGAAAATTCAAGACAGAGAGGAGAAGAAATAAAATTCTTAAGGTAGGCTGAAGAAGATAGGACCCAGTAGAGAAGCAGAATTAACCTTGAATAAGGAAAGCAGTTAATCTCTGCAGTGGAAAAGAAGGCAGACTATATGGATACAGAAACACATACAATAGAAGATTTGGTGGGAAGGAAGAAATTTATGTATTGATTGCCTTTATTGTTTTAGTGAAATAAGAAGAAAGAGTATCATTTAAGACATAGTGTATCATCTATTGTAGGTTTGGGTTCCGGGAAGAACCTGCCTGATGTGGCTCAGTGATTGAGTATCAACCTATGAACCAGGAAGTCAGGGTTCAATTCTCGGTCAGGGGTCATGCCTGGATTGTGGGCTCAGTCCCCAGTGTGTAGTGTGCAGGAGGTAGCTGATTAGTGATTCTCATCATTGATTGTTTCTATCTCTCTGTTCCTCTTCCTTCCTCTTTGAAATCAATAAGAATATGCATACTACTGTAGACATTTCCTAATAAAATTTAGCCAAAGTTAAATTCTACCTATAGTGGTATTATCTATACCAGTGGTCAGCAAACTCTTTAGTCAACAGAGCCAAATATCAATAGTACAATGATTGAAGTTTCTTTTGAGAGACAAAAACTGACTTTTGCGCATGGGCCACGAAGTTTTAATTGCACGTGGTATTTTGTGGAAGAGCCATACTCAAGAGGCCAAAAAGCCGCATGTGGCTCATAAACTGCAGTTTGTCAACCACTGATCTATACTAATAAAAGGGTAATATACAAATTGGTCATGATGCCCTCACAGTAACAACCGAACAGCAGGCTCTGTGGGGCAACAAGGCTGGCAGGGGAGTTAGTGAGAGATGACCAAACAGCTGACCAGAAGGCTACGTGTGGCAACCAGGCTGACAGGGGCATTAGTGAGGGACAACCAAATGACTAGCCAGCAGGCTGCATGAAGCAACTAGGTCAACAGGGGAGGGCAGTTGGGGGCAACCAGGTTGGTGGTGTGAGGAAATTAGAGGCGATCAGGCTGGCAGGCAGAGGCAGTTAGGGACAATCAGGCAGGCAGGCAGGTGAGCAGTTAGGAGCCAAAGGTCCCAGATTGTGAGAAGGATGTCTAACTGCTGGTTTAGGATTGGGCCAAAACTGGTAGTTGGACATCCCTCAAGGGGTCCCGGATTGGAGAGGGTACAGGCTGGGCTAAGGAGACCCCTCTCCCCCTGTGCATGAATTTCGTGTACCAGGCCTCTAGTATACATATGGTTGTATATTGTAGTGATACTCTTCTGAGTTTTAAATTTGCATTAACCAGTTACTACTCATTTCTCTTTCTTTCTTTTTTAAATGTTATTGATTTCAGAGAGGAAGGGAGAGAGGGAAAGACAGAAACATCAGTGATAAGAGAGAATCATTGATTGGCTCCCTCCTGCACACCCCACACCAGGGACTGAGCCCACAACCCTGGAATGTGCCCTTGGCCAGAATCGAACCTGGGACCCTTCAGTCCACAGGCTGACGCTCTATCCACTGAGCCAAACCAGCTAGGACAACTACTCATTTCTTTAAGCTCACATGAAATTCTCATGGCTCATGAGCCTCAAATTGCATGACCTATGTTGACTTAATCTTGTCTTAGAAGGGATGAGCTCTTTGGGTTGCTCAGAACTCACTTCAGGGCTCCTTTGGAACCCATTTTGGGACTTACGCTTGACAAATGCTCATCTGAGGGTTTTCTTCAATTCTCAGAAACTCATTACTTGTGTTATACATTAATCTTAAGGTATAGGTAATGAAAGATATCTTTTCAATGCTTTCCTGTAGGGCTTCCATTGTTTTCTTTTCTGTTTATGGTCATTTACATATACATTGCATTAATAAATGTGTACTGCCTTGGAAATTTTCCATAAGATATTTAAAGTTATCTTGACCTGTCATGTTAAAAAATCTTTTTCTACCTTAGCTGGTTTGGCTCAGTGAATAGAGCTTCAGCCTGTGAACTAAATTATACCAGGTTTGATTCTAATCAAGGACACATGCCTGGGTTGTGATCTTGATCCCAGTAAGGGGCCTGAAGGAGGCAGCCCATAAGTGCTTCTCTTTCATCATTGATGTTTCTATCTCTCTCTCCCTCTCCCTTCCCATAATTTACAGGATAGTTCTGGTCCTCAGTTTATTCACCCTAAAGTATAACTGCATTGGTCTCTAATTTACAAGAATAATTTTTAAACTCTTTTAAGCCAACTAAACTATTGTTTAAATGAAGTGTTATAAAGAATTCCAAATATGTCAATCAGATGCAAAGATAACTTATCTGGTTGAAGGAGGGTTGTATCTGATTTTTACCCAGCTACACGCTCACCCTGTTTCATGGCTGTCAGTTTGGCCCAGTGGATAGACCATTGGCCTGCAGACTAAATGATCCTAGGTTCTATTCAGGTCAAGGGTACATGCCTAGGTTGCGATTTTGATCCCCAGTAAGGGGAGTGCAGGAGGCAGCCGATCAATGATTCTCTTTCATCATTGATATTTCTATCTTTCTTTCCCTCTCCCTTCTTCTCTGAAATTAATAAAAATATATTTTAAAAAACACCTTTTTCTTTGGAATGGTGAATGTAAAGTTTAAAAGCTTGGTTTGAGGTGTCATCGGCTATTAATTATTTGTTTCTGACGCATGGTGTGAGTTTCACTTTTATGGAGAGTAAAACCAGCTGGCCAAGTCCGATAGCATTTAACTCATCCATCAATTTGGACCTTAAACTCATTATTGTTTAAGGAATAATGGAAGGACCAGGAGGTATTATTGGACTGAGCTTAGGGCATCAATTGGCCTTAATGGAGTCCCACTCCAGAGAGAGTGCAGTCTTAAAATCTACTAGTACAGCAGAATATAGACATTGGTATGTGAGAAGTGCTTAGTAAGTGTTAGCTTCTTTTCTTCTGTTGCAGCCCATATACTAAATTTCCTGACACTTAGCTATGTTGGCAATTTCATTCACAATAAAACCTCTAACAGCAGTATTCTGCTTTCAGACTCGGACAAAAGCTTCAGAACTCACAAAATATTACACATATACCATTTCAAGGAATTCAAAAACTTCCAGTAAAGAACTTTTATTTTAGATTAGAGCAGTGGAATTGTTGTTGATTGATTAGCCAAGTCATAGTTTATTCGGAAGTTATAAGAAGTACTAGAGGCCTGGTGCACGGATTCATGCACTGGGGAGGTGGGGGATCCCTCAGCATGACCTGTGCCCTCTCACGGGGGATGTCCCCTGGGGATTGGGCCTAAGCTAGCACTCAAACATCCCTCTCGCATTTCAGGGCTCTTGCAGTCCAGGACCCTTCTCTCCTTACCACCTGCCTGCAACGGAGGTAGACAAAGCTCCGGCCACTGCCACAGCACTTGGCAGTTGTGAGCCTGGCTTCTGGCTGAGCCTGTAGGAGCCTACTGACCACCAGGGGGCAGCTCCTGCATTGAGCATCTGTCCCCTGGTGGTCAGTGTGCATCATAGCGACTTATTGTTCCACGGTTTGGTCGATTTGCATATTAGTTTTATTATATAGGATTATTTCTTATTATTTACAGAAAGAAAAGTAGTTTATAAAATATGGTCTGTCTGCTATGTAATAAAATGAAAACTAAGAATTGAAAAAATCTTAGGGAATTAAAAAGATGGGAAAAAAATAAGATGAGGCAGGAGTGCAGAAAGGAGCTAGAGACATAATAGCATTTCAAGTTCCTGGCCCAAGAAAAGGCAAAGGTATGATAAGAATATTTGAGCTGCATTTTTAGAATCTCCTGGGCCCTTTCCCTCTATTTTTCTACTTTATGTTATGCTACTTCTCTGGGCAAAACTTTATCTCTTTTTCTTTTTTCTTTCCTGCTCTATTTTTATTTTTTCTTCTTTCTTTTTCATTGACTTTCTTCATGTAGCCTTTGGTCTTTTTTATCGTGCCCTCATTTGAACTATGTGACACCAGTGGTTAAGTATCTTATTTTTATTATATCCCCATTTTGTGTTTTAAATCAATTTAGTTTAACCTTGCAATCTTGTATTCCTTCCCCATCCTTTACCAGGATTATTTGCTTTACATCCATTATTGACTCATTCTTATTCATTTTTTCAATTAACTTAGTATTCCCAGTCTTGCTTTAAATTATGCTCCTGATTGTTTTCATGGATTTTTAATGCTAAATCAATATAAGAATATGTCAATATTAATCTATTATTTTGTATTATTCCAGGGAGAAAATTTATAATGAATAGAAGATGTTGATGTGATGAAAAAATGCGACTTATGGTACAGTGCTGTGTTTCTTTATTGTATGTACCTCATACTTCATAGAAGCTGTTATTTTATTGCTTTTGAATAAATTTTATATTTCAATATTTTTAAAGAAAGTTTTTTCTTTTAAAGCTTACATTAATTTTCACAAAAAAATTAATGAATTCATGAATTTCATGCACTGGGCCTCATCCCTAGGCCTGGCCAGCGATCAGGGCCGATCTGTGGGGCGACTGGTGGGGTGATCTGGGAGAGGGGTTGGCCCCCTGCTGGCACCACCTTGGCCAGCCTAGAGCTTCCTGCTTACTGGCCCCGCCCCCCCGCCGCTGCCCATTGCCTCCCTCTGCAGGGCGACTAGCAGGACAATCGGAGGGTCCCCCCCACTGGCACCCACCTTGGCTGATCTGGGGCCTGCAGGCTGGGAGAAGCTCTTGCATAGAGCGTCTGCCCCTGGTGGTCAGTACACATCATAGCAACTGGTTGTTCCACTGGTTGTTCTGCCGTTTGGTCAATTTGCATATTAGGCTTTTATTATATAGGATTTCTGTTAAAATGCATAGGTAAATTAAGTCATTTATATTTTTTAAATAAGACTGCTTTAGTATTATTTATTTTTCTAGTAATGTTTTACTTTTAAAATAAATATTATGAATTTAAAAGTCATTCTGCCACAGGTTAGTAATTATGATAATAATGGCAGTCTTTTGTTGAGTGTTTGCCATTTTTCAGGCAATATTCTAGCAGTTTATATTTGTTAACTCATTTAATTCATATGATAGTCATATGAAGAAGATACTATTATTATTCCTGTTTTAACAGGTAGAATTATTTAACAAAGGACACAAGCATGTTACAAAAAAATTGGTATGTTGTAAGCATATCAATTGGGTTAGTGACTCAATTTACACAAGTTAGCTTTTTAAAAAAATATATTTTATTGATTTTTTACAGAGAGGAAGGGAGAAAGATAGAAAGTCAGAAACATTGATGAGAGAGAGACATCGATCAGCCGCCTCCTGCACACCCCACAGTGGAGATGTGCCTGCAAGCAAGGTACATGCCCCCAACTGGAATCGAACATGGGACCTTTCAGTCCACAAGCCGATGCTCTATCCACTGAGCCAAACTGGTCTCGGCCAAGTTAGCTTTTTGGTAGAATAAAAACAATGCAGCAAAATTAAGATGACATTTAAACATTTGAATTTACAAAGCTAAAAATTCAGATTTGATGTCTTTAGACATCAAAATTTAATTCATAAGTATATGGGATGATGCTACAACCAACTAAACCACCCAGCCAGGATTAACAGTTTTTGACAAATTTTAACCTCTTCCTTTTAACTTTCTTTCTCTTCTTAATTACAGCTATATTAATATTTATTATTCTTTTCAAGCACCCCTTTTATCTCCCACACTCTCAAAATAACTTAGCCACATATTTCACAGGAGATCTTCAGGTCAAATCTTCCTCAATTTCCTTCATGTTCCTAGACCTTCCTATGCCAATATGCATTCTTTTTATTTTTTTAATATATTTTATTGATTTTTTTTACAGAGAGGAAAGGAGAGGGATAGAGGGTTAGAAACATCGATGAGAGACATCAATCAGCCGCCTCCTGCACACCCCTACTGGGGATGTGCCCGCAACCAAGGTATATGCCCTTGACTGGAATCAAACCTGGGACCTTTCAGTCCACAGACCAACACTCTATTCACTGAGCCAAACCGGTTTCAGCAGCCAGTGTGTATTCTTATTTTCTTCCTTCCTATCTCAAGAAAGGCTTATTTTTCTACAAGGCTACTCATACACTAAATTCCATTCTTTCCCTTTACCTAACCTAGGAATTTATTCAATTAAGTAACATACTTCTTATCCTTTACTTTTCATCCCAATCTTTTAACTGCTTCCATTCATATAAACATGTTCAAAATCCCTTACCCGGCCTAAAAACACCAACACCAAAATCCCTACCTTTATACTACCTACCCCTCAACAAAAAAATGTTGTCTCCTTATAGTAAATACTTATTATTTTGTATTTTTTATATCCCACTGAATTCATACAGTTGCAATAGGAATAGGATGAATGCTCTAATTCATTAACCTCTATAATCACTGGCTACAGTTGATTCAACCAGAATTAGACACTTAATTTAAGTAGGGCCAGAGTCCTTTTTAAAGACTTTGGAAACTGGCACTGAAAACAAAAAAATCAATTATGTGCCTGGACTACAAAATGCAAGGCTCCAGAGCTCTCAATAGTCATGTTTCCTATCATGGACCAAATAAACAATGCAAGTAGTCTGATAAAGGGAGGAGAGAAGACAAAGCTCACCTACAGAGAGAAACAAGAAACTGAATACTAATGGTCCCTGGTTCCACATGTTTGTGAGACCTAGCCATCCTATTGACCTTGCATTCTGAGATACCGCAGTATTCTTAGCCATTTACTTAAGCTAATGTACTTTGTCTTTTTTTTTTTTGCTAGCAAGTTTTATAGAAAAACTAGTCTATATTCCCTGTCTTACTCTTTAATTCCTACTCAATCCTTAACCTAATATAATCTGACTTTGACTCCTACTACTCTGTTGCCACACTCAGTTTTTTGTTCTTTAATTTTTTTTTATAGCTTTTAACCTTGTTTCCCACCTCTCCCTTGATATCTCTTTATTTGGTTCTAGAACACTGCTAGTCCTTTCTGACTCTCCTTTTAAAAACAAAGAGCTAACCATTACATAATGCTTACTACATACTAGGCAGTGTTGTAAACACTTTACAATTATTAATTTATTTAATCTTCACAACAATCTTATGAGGAAATATCTTGTAAAGAGGTCATTCAACACAGCACTATAGCATCACATGGTATAGTTTATTGAGGAAAAGTTTAACATGGAGAGTATACATAATCCCAAAACTCTTATTCTATACTTTAGGTTAGTCATAGTCTGCATGCACCATGACCAAATTTGAGGTAGAGGGGAACCCTGCCTCTATAATATTCTATGTATTTATTAAGTAGTGGTGGGGCAAACTGTGCACCAGTGGAAACTTCTTTGTAGGGTTGGTAGTCTTATTTGAAAGTTGAACTAATTTAAACTTGTTGATACTTGCTAGTAACAGTTTGAGAGGGCAGGGGATTAGGGGCTGAATGGGTCTCCAGAGCCATCGTGATTTGTCTCTCATCAGGCAAATACTATTATTTATCACTTACGTATTGTTACAGAAAATAGGCACAGATGGGTTAAGTAATTTTTCACATAGTCATATAGCTTTATGAGTAATATCTGGGATTTGAGCCAATTATTTGATTCCAGATTCCCTGCTCTTAACTGTCATACCAGATTTCTTCTTTATATTGCCTTTTAGTTCTCTGAACATCCATTAGTCTGCTTGTCTGCCTGCCTCTAAAATATTAGGATTCCCTAGATTTTTATGTTGGACCTTTTTTCTTCTAAAGATCTATGTTCATTTTAGATAATCACATCCAGTCCTATTGCTTCATTAAGAATCTTTATGGTAATAATCTCCAGATTTATATCTCCATCTCTTTCTTGCAATAGATTTATATTTGTACTTGCCTACTCAGAAAATTCTCTAGATAGTCTAAAGGTGGTTTTTTTGTTGTTGTTTTTTAAGAAAAATTTAAATTTATGTAATACTCATTATGTTTCCTCAAAGCTTTCTTTTCCTGCTTTTCTGTTTCTATTTTTGTTTATATGCTGTGCTTATTTTCTATCATCTTTCACCCAGTTCTTGCCATCAAAGATCACCATCTGATGGCCATCAGAATACTCTTCTTGCTGTAGTTGGTTTGGCTCAGTGGATAGAGCATTGGCCTCCAGACTGAAGGGTCCTGGGTTAAATTCTGATCAAGGGCACATGCCTGGTTTGCTGGCTTGATCCCCAGTAGGTGGCGTGCAGGAGGCAGCAATCAATGCTTCTCTCTCCCTCCTCTTTCTCTTTGAAATAAAATATATTTTAAGAAAACTTAAAGAAAAGAATACTCTTTCTGCAAAATGAGACTAGATTATTGTTTCAGCCATCATATTTGTGGCTGTATCAAGAATTTATCATATGTTTCATCTATGAAACCTTACATTTCCTACCCCATTTTCTGATAATTTGATTCTTCCAGCTCTTTCATTCCCTAATCCCTACTGATGTTTTCCCACATTATTAAGAACTTATTTACATTTATCATTTTACTTTACATAGAATCCCATTAAAGAGCTAATTTACAAAAGTGGCTAAGAATATGGACTTTGAGTAGATAACCTTATACTTCCAGCCATGATAGGATACTTGTTATTTTGGTTTTATTCTCATGTCCTACACAATCATAAAACTGGACAAAATATGCAAGGCAGTTCTTTAGACATTTAACTACAGGCAGACTGTAATGCTTAAAAGGAGAGAAACATTCAAGGTTAACCCTACATATACCTAAACTTTCAGATTATTTTTGGTGGAGGGAGATAAAGCCTAAGTGGAGTGGTGATCATGCTGAGCTGAATAATTCTTCAGGCTCAAAATATGTTATTAGAGAATTCTAGCAAACATTTAATGTAGAAGTAATATAAATCTTACAGAAGCTCTTTTACAAAACAGTGCAGGAAGGAGAAATTCACAGATTATATTATGGGGCCAACATAACAATGAAACAAAAAATTAACAAGGGGAGAAACCAAGATGGCGGCATAAGTGAACACCTAAACTGCTGCCTCGCACAACAGTTTCAAAACTACAACTAAAAGACAGAATGGACACCATCCAAAACCACAGGAAAGCTGGCTGAGTGGAAATCTACAACTAGAAGGAAAGAGAGGGGCTAACAGAGATTCAGAGGAGCTGCAAAAAGCTGAGGTATGGAGACGTGCACTTAGAGAGAGTGGGCACCAGAGTGCCTGGCTGGCTTCCTTTGGCAGAAAGGAAATGGAGACTCCCAACTGCACTAAACCCCTTGTCCTACGGCATTGAAACCCAGTTCCAGGTGAGTCTCATATGGTGGGGTGTCTGGACTGTGAAAAGGGAGGAGTACATGCAAATTTAGGGGAACCACGAAAGGGTCTTAGAGGTCTGGGGGCACGCACATTAGTGCATGCAGAGAGTATGGACTGCTGATTGTGCTGTTGGCTTTCGCTAGTGGGCGGGAGACAGAGCCTCCAAACTGCACCACTTCTAACTCCACTAAACCCCAGTTTGGGGCAAAACCTTGGGGATCCAGACTCATATGATCCCGGAGCACAGGGGAGCCGGAAAGGCAGTGGTCTAGAGGCACACAGGCAAATGTGCACAAAGACAGCTCTAGTGATTACCGAGAGACACTTGACACCCAGGGGCTGTGTAGGCGGGGCTGTGTGGAAGCCAAGGCAGTCCACTAAGCCCTGAGATTCCACACATCCAAGCTCAACAAAGAGGCTTTTGCAGTTTTTTTTTAGTTTAATAAATTTTTATTGTTCAGATTATTACAATTGTTCCTCTTTTTTCCCCCATAGCTCTCTCCACGCGGTTCCCATCCCACACTCTGCCCTTACCTCTCCCCCACTATCCTCATCCATGGATGTACAATTATTGTCCAGTCTCTTCCTGCACCCCCCACACGCTATTCCCCCTAAGAATTGTCAGTCCACTCTCTTTCTATGCCCTTGAATTTATTATATTCACCAGTTTATTCTGTTCATCAGATTTTTTATTCACTTGATTTTTAGATTCACTTATTGATAGATATGTATCTATTCATAATTTTTATTTTTACCTTTTTCGTCTTCTTTCTCTTCTTAAAGAATACCTTTCAGCATTTCATATAGTACTGAATTGGTGGTGATGAACATCTTGAGCTTTTTATTAACTGTGAAGCTCTTTATCTCCTTCAATTCTGAATGATAGCTTTGCTGGGTAGAGTAATCTTGGTTGTAGGTTCTTGCTATTCATCACATTGAATATTTCTTACCACTCGTGTCTGGCCTGCATCGTTTCTGTTGAGAAATCAGCTGACAATGGTATGAGTGCTCCCTTTTTGGTAACTAACTGTTTTTCTCTTGCTGCTTTTAATATTCTCTCTTTGTCTTTTGCTCTTGGCATTTTAAAATATATATATTTTATTGATTTTTTACAGAGAGGAAGGGAGAGAGACAGAAAGTCAGAAACATCGTTGAAAGAGAGACATCGATCAGCTGCCTCCTGCACATCCCACAGTGGAGATGTGCCTGCAAGCAAGGTACATGCCCCCAACTGGAATCAAACCTGGGACCTTTGAATCACAAGCCGACGCTCTATCCACTGAGCCATACCAGTCTGGGCTGCTCTTGGCATTTTAATTATGATGTGTCTTGCTGTGGTCTCTTTGGATTCCTTTTGTTTGGGGTTGTTTGCACTTCCTGGACTTGTAAGTCTATTTCTTTCACCAGGTGGGGGAAGTTTTTGGTCATTATTTCTTCAAATAGGTTTTCAGTATCTTCCCCTCTCTCTTCTTCTGGCATCCCCATAATTCGGATGTTGATACACTTGAGGTTGTCCCAGAGGCTCCTTACACTATCTTCAAATTTTGGGATTCTTTTTGCTTTTTCAGTTGTGTTTTCTGCTTCTTTGTATTTATTTATTTATTTATTTATTTATTTTTATTAAATCTTTATTATTCAGATTATTACATTTGTTTCTCTTTTTTCCCCTCCATAGCACCCCTCCACCCAGCTCCCACCCCTCCCTCTGCCCTTAGCTCCCTCCCATTGATCTCATCCATAGGTGTATGATTTTTGTCCAGTCTCTCCCTGTACACCCTTCACCCCTGTCCCCCTAAGAATTAACAGTCCACTCCCTTTCTGTGCTCCTGATTCTAGTATATTCACCAGTTTATTCTGTTGATCAAATTTTTAATTCACTTAATTTTTAGATTCACTTGTTGATAGATATGTATTTGTTCATAATTTTTTGGCTTTTACCCTTTTCTTCTTCCTCTTCTAAAAGAGTACCCTTCAGCATTTCATATAACACTGGTTTGGAGTTGATGAACTCCTTTAGCTTTTTCTTATCTGTGAA
>PVJN01008553.1:0-26071 GCA_004026805.1 Lasiurus borealis | reverse complement strand
TATCGTTTCTGTTGAGAAATCAGCTGACAATCGTATGGGTGCTCCCTTGTAGGTAATAAACTGTTTTTCTCTTGCTGCTTTTAATATTCTCTTTTTGTCTTTTGCTCTTGGTATTTTAATTATGATGTGTCTTGGTGTGATCCTCTTTGGATTCCTTTTATGTGGAGTTCTGTGTGCTTCCTGGACTTGTAAGTCTATTTCTTTTACCAGATGTGGGAAGTTTTCAGTCATTATTTCTTTAAATAGGTTTTCAGTAACTTGCTCTCTCTCTTCCTCTGGCACCCCCACAATTCTGTTGTTGGTACACTTGAAGCTGTCCCAGAGTCTCCTTACATTATATTCACATTTTTGGATTCTTTTCTCTTCTTGCTTTTCCAGGTGAGTGTTTTCTGTTTCTTTATATTTCACATTTTTTACTTGATTCTTGCCTTTCTCTAGTCTGCTGTTAGGACTCTGTATATTTTTTATTTCAGTCAGTGTCTCTAGTTGGTCCTTTTTCATCTCTTCTTGTGACTCGCTAAATTTATGCATCATCTCTAGCATCTCTAGTTGGCTCTTTTGTATCTCTAGTAGGCTTTTTTGCATCTCCTCTTGGCTCTCACTAAATTTATCCATCTTTTCTAGCATATTCTTGAAAAACCTTATAAACATGGTTTTGAACTCTATATCCAGTCATTTTTTTCCCTCCATTTCTTTTGTTATTGATCCCTTCCCTTGTCTTGGCATTTTCACTATGTCGGGGAAACTTCTTTTCTTGCAAAACCACAGAAGCCTCTGTTGAGCTTGGGAGGGGTGGAGTCTCAGGGCTTGCCTTCCAGTCGGCCCCGCCCTCCACGGCCCCTGAGTCTCACATGACTGGGTAATGGCTGGAGCGGTCCTTGTGCGCGCGCACGCCCACAGTGTCTCTAGACCGTTGCCTTTCCAGCTCCCCTGCACCCCAGGACCACACGAGTCAAGATTTCCAGGGTTTCGCCCGAAACAGGGGCCCAGTGGACTCAGAAGTGGCACAGTTGGGAGGGTCTGTCTCCCGCCCAGTCGCAAAAGCCAGCAGCACAATCAGCAATCTGTCCTTGCGGCGCCGTGTATGTGTGCGCGCGCGCAGGGCCGTGACCAGACCTCCTATCTTTTGCGACTCCCCTAAATTTCTGTGCACTTCTCCCTTTTCACAGTCCAAACTCCCCCCGTATGGGTTTCAGCTGCTTCTGGGGTTTAGTGTCGTAGGATAAGGGATTCACTGCCGTTGGGGGTCTCCGTTTCCCTCCCCTCAGAGAAAGCCAGCCAGGTACTCGGGCACCCGCTCTCTCAGCGCGCGCGTCTCCGTACCTCAGCTTTTCGCAGCTCCTGTGGGTCTCCGTGAGCCCCTCTCTTTGCTTCTAGTTGTAGAACTTCCACTCAGCCAGCTTTCCTGTGGTTCTGGATGATGTCCATTCTGTCTTTTACTTGTAGTTTTGAAATTGTTGTGTGAGGCAGCAGTGTAGGTGTTTACCTATGCCGCCATCTTGGCTGTCTCCCCTGCTTCTTTGTATTTAAAATCTTTGACTTGATTCTTGAGTTCCTCGAGTCTGCTGTTAAGTCTCTGTATAATATTTTATATTTCAGTCAGTGTATGCTTAATTTCTACTTGATCCTTTTTCATATCCTTGAAGGTCTCACTAAATTTATCCATCTTTTCTAGGAAATTCTTGAAAAACCTTATAACCATGGTTTTGAACTCTATCCAGTCATTTGCTTTTCTCCATTTCTTACATTTGTGTTCTGTTTCTTTGTCTCTACATTTTTGCTGCTTCCCTGAGTTGGTAGAGTAATTTTGTGTACTATGTGTCCTATAGGCCCAGTGGCTCAGCCTCCCCAGTTACCTTAGATGGACACTCTTGTTGCACCCCTTGTGGACTGTGTGCACAGCCTTGTTTTATTTAAATCTTGATTGTTGTTAGTATTACTGGGAGGAATTGACCTCCAGGCACAATTGGCTGTGAGGATCAGCTGTGTCTACACTGGGAGAACTTCTGTGCTGCAGACAGCCTTATAAGACAAGACTTGCAAAATTGAAAAAGCTTCTGTGCTTGGCTTGGATGGGGCCGAGTCTCAGGGCTGAGCAAACAGCCTTCGTTTTCCATCAGCCCTGCCCTATGAGATCTCTGGGTCTCAGTGTTCCTCGATAATCGCTGCAAGCACTCTGAGAGAAAGCCGCCCTCGAGTTTCGCCTGCTGCCAGACAGTTCAGTTTCTCCCTGAATGAGTCTGGATTCCCAGAGTCTCTCCTGGAACTGGAATTCAGTGCAGTTGGGAGGTTCCATCTCCCTCTCACTTGAGAAAGCCAGCTACACACTCAGCAGTCAGTCCTCTCTGCATGCATGTGCCTCCAGACCTTGGCCTTCCACAGCTCCCGAGTCTCAGTGTACTTTTCTATTTTCCTGACAGTCCCAGATACCTCCTGAATGAGTCTGGTTTCCAAAAGTCTTGCCCAGAACTGGAGTTCAGCCCAGTCAGGATCTTCAGTCTCCCTCCCATTTGAGAAAGCCAGCTGTGTACTCAGCTGTCAGTGCTCTCTGTGCACCTTACATCAGCCTTTGCCACTCCTCTGAGTCTCAATGTGCTTTTCTCTTTCCTTCTAGTTGTAGAATTTCTACACAGCCAGCTTTCCTGTGGTTCTGCTTGGTATCAGTTTTGTCTTTTAATTGTAGTTTCGAAATTGTTGTGCGATGCAGCAGTTTAGGTATTGACCTATGCTGCCATCTTGGTAGAGGCTTTTGCAGTTTTGCAAGTCTTGTATCGTAAGGCTGATTCCAACACAGAAGTTCTCCCAGCATAATGAAAATGCAGAAACAAAGGAACAGACCACAAATGAAAGAAATGGAGGAAAACAAATGACTGGATATAGAGTTCAAAACCACAGTTATAAGGTTTTTCAAGAATTTCCTGGAAAAGATGGATAAATTTAGCGAGACCCAAGAGGAGATGAAAAAGGACCAACTAGAAATTAAACACACTGACTGAAATAAAAAATATTATACAGAGACCTAACAGCAGACTAGAGGAACTCAAGAATCAAGTCAAAGATTTGAAATATAAAGAAGCAGGAAACACTCAACTGGAAAAGCAAGAAAAAAGAATCCCCAAATTTGAAGATATTGCAAGGAGTCTCTGGGACAGCTTCAAGCATACCAACATCAGAATTGTGGGGATGCCAGAAGAGAGAGAGCAAGATACTGAAAACCTATTTGAAGATATAGTGACCAAAAAGTTTCCCTACCTGGTGAAAGAAATAGTCTTACAAGTCCAGGAAGCACACAGAACCCCAAATAAAAGGAATCCAAAGAGGACTATACCAAGACACATCATAATTAAAATACCAAGAGCAAAAGACAGAGAGAGAATTGATTCTTGCCTTCCTCTAGTTTGCTTTAGGTTTTTGTATATTTTTTATTTCAGTCAGTGCATGTTTAATTTCTAGTTGGTCCTTTTTCATCTCTAGTTGGTCCTTTTTCATCTCCTCTTGGTCTCACTAAATTTATCCATCTTTTCTAGGATATTTTTTAAAAACCTTATAACTGTGGTTTTGAACTCTATATCCAGTCGTTTGTTTTCCTCCATTTCTTTTGTTTGTGATCTCTTCCTTTTTCTCTGTAGTTTCACTATGCCAGGAGAACTTCTATGTTGGATTCAGTCTTATGATACAAGACTTGCAAAACTGCAAAAGCCTCTCTGTTGAGCTTGAGATGGGTGGAGTCTCAGGACTTATCGGACTGTCCTGCCCTCCACGGCCCCTGAGTCTCAAGTGACTCTTGGTAATCGCTGGATCGGTCTCTGTGTATGCGTGCAGTGTCTCCAGACCACTGCTTTTCCGGCTCCCTAGCGCTCTAGGACGATATGTGTCTGGGTCCCCAGGGTTTCACCCCAAACTGGGGTTTAGTGGAGTTAGAAGTTGCACAGTTGGGAGGCTATGTCTCCTGCCCACTCGTGAAAGCCAGTGGCACAATCACTAGTCGGTCTTCTGCAACGCAGTGCTGTGCGAGCCACCAGACGTCTGCCATTTCTTGAATCCCCTAAATTTTCATGCACTTCTCCCTTTTCACAGTCCAAACTACCCCCATATGAGTCTCGCCTTGACGTGGGGTTCAGTGCCGTAGGATAAGGGGTTCAATGCAGTTGGGATTCTCCTCTCCCTCCCGCCAGAGAAAGCCAGCCATGTACTCCAGCACCCACTCTCTCTACGCATGCATATCCATACCTCAGCTTTTTGTAGCTCCTCTGGGTCTCTGGGATCCCCTCTCTTTCTTTCTAGTTGTAGAATTTCCACTTAGCCAGCTTTCCTGTGGTTCTGGATGATGTTCGTTTTGTCTTTTAGTTGTAGTTTTGAAATTGTTGTGTGAGGCAGCAGTGTAGGTGTTTACCTATGCCGCCATCTGTGATTCCTGGGTTCTCTCTCTATGCTTCTTGTTGGGCCTGGCAAGAGGTTCATCAATCTTGTTTATCGTTTCAAAGAACCAGCTTTTGATTTTGTTGATCTTTTGTATTGTTTCTTTGGTCTCAATGTTATTTCCTCCTCCTGCTTACACTGGGCTTCTTTTGTTGCTCTCTTTCTAACTCCTTGAGTTGTAGGGTTAGGTAATTTATTACCATTGTCTCTTGTTTTGTGTAGAACTCTTGTAGAGCTTTGAACTTCCCCCTTAAGACTGCTTTCACTGTGTCCCATCGATTTTGGATTGTTGTGTTTTTATTGTCATTTGTTGCCATGTTGTTTTTATGTCTTCTTTGCTTTCTCTGGTAACCCAGTCATTGTTTAATAGCATGCTATTTTGTCTCCATGCGTTTGATTTGTTTGGATTGTTTTTATTGTAGTTGATTTCCAATTTTATGCCACTGTGATCTGAGAAAATGCTTGATATGATTTCTATATTCTTGAATTTGAAGAAAGTTTGCCTGTGGCCCAACATATGGTATATCTTTGAAAATGACCCATGTGCACTTGAGGCGTATGTATATTCTATGGCTTTGGGTTGAAATGTTCTGAAGATGTCAATTAATTTCATCTGTTCTAGTGAGTCATTTAGGATGTATGTTTCTTTTCTGATTTTTTGTTTAAAGGATTTGTCCCAATGGTGATAGTGTGGTATAATATTTTAATATTCTCCCTTTGTCTTTTGCTCTTGGTATTTTAATTATGATGTGTCTTGGTGTAGTCCTCTTTGTATTCCTTTTATATGGGGTTCTCCTACTATATTTGTATTGCTGTCACTCTCTCCCTTTATATCCTCCAGAAGTTTTTTTTAATGTATTTGGATGCTCCTGTGTTAGGTGCATATATGTTTACCAGAGTTATTTTTTCTTTTTGGATTGCTCCCTTTAGTATTATAAAGTGTCCTTCCATATTTCTTGTTATATCCTTCACTTTGAGATCTAATTTGTCAGATATAAGTATTGCTACCCAGCTTTTTTTTCTTTATTTCCATTTGCCTAAAAAACTGTTTCCCATCCCTTAACTCTCAGTCTATATGCCTCTTTTTTTTTCTGATGTGGGTTTCTTGTTGACAGCAGATATATTGGTCATGTTTTATTATCCCAACCTGTTACCCTATGTCTTTTGATCCATTTACCTTTAAAGTTATTATTGATAGATACTTGTCGCCATTTTTATTTTTTACCCTTGTGTTCCTTCTTCACTTCCCATTTCTTTTTTTTTTACAGCAGACCTTTTAGTATTTCTTGCATTGCTGGTTTGGTAGTAATAAATTCCCTTAGTCCTTTTTTGTATATGAAGCTACTGATTTCACCTTCAATTTTGATTGATAGCCTTGCTAAATACAGTATTCTTGGATTCAGACCCTTCCTTTGCATAACTTCGTATATTTCATTGCATTCCCTTCTGGCCTGATGAGTTTCTGTTGAGAAATCAGTCGCTAGTCTGATGAGGGTTCCTTTGTAAGTAATTTTGTCTCTCTCTAGCCTCTTTTTAAGATTCTTACTTTGTCTTGGTATTTGCCAATTTAATTATAATGTGCCTTGGTCTCGGTCTTTTGGGTTTTTTTTCTTGGGACTCTGTGAGCTTCTTGGATTTGTATGGATTTTTTCTTCCCTATATCAGGGAAGTTTTCTGTCATTATTTCTTCAAACCAGTTTTCTATTCCTTGTTCACTTTCCTCTCCTTCTGGAACCCTTATTATGTGGATGTTTTGTTTTGTGTTGTCCCAAAGTTCCCTTAGGCTCTTCTCCTGCATTTTAATTTTTTTTTTCTAGAAGCTGCTCTACTTGGGTATTTATTCCTACCTTGGCTTCTAGGTCACTGATGTGGTCCTCTGCTTCTTCTAGTCTACTCTTGATGCTTTCTATTAAGTTCTTTATAGCAACAATGTCATTTTCATTTCTTCTAGTTTCTTCTTCTTTTCCTCTTGGTACTTACTCATATTGTCAAATTTGTCTTCCATTCTTTTCATCCACCTTATGACCATTTCTTTTAATTATTTCTCTGGCAGATTGCTTGCCTCCATTTCATTACTTCCTTTTCTGGTGATGCCTGCTTTTCTTTAATATGCAGGCTGTTTCTTTGTCTCCCCAGGGTTTGTCTTCTCTGGGTGTGTGGTTATATAGTTCTCTCTCTCCTTATCCCAAGTGAAATCTGACCTTTCTGTGGTGGAATTTAGAGCTTCTCTGAATCCACATGTTTGCACCAACTAGGGACTGGTGTTCTGGGGTTTGCAGCTGTTTGGTGGGTGCCATAGTTGTCAGTTTTCAGGCTTCTGATAATATCCACTTTCCCCTTCAAGATGGCACAGGCCCATATATAATTTTTGTAATATTATTGACTATATTCTCTATGCTATACTTTACATTCCATGACCATTTTGTAATTACCAGCTTGTACTTGTCTTCAGAGGAGTATTTAGTACAGAATATATAGATCCAATGTTAAAATTCAAAAGTCAATTAATTTCTTTCCCACTGTTAGAGTAACTGAGATTTTGTGTGGGTGGTGGTGAAGAAGCCACCGGGGTTGAATGGAGCCCCTGGGCCTTGTTACTCTCGGAGACTTGTGGTATCTGATATGCCCTTTGCCTTCTCTCATGTTGACTGTGGCTTAGGTTTGGGCAATCTCTCTTTTTATTTTATTTTATTTTTTAAAATAAATCTTTATTGTTCAGATTATACCATATGCTCCTCTTTTTTTCCTCCATAGCTCCGCCCCACCTGATTCCCTATCCCACTCTATGCCCTTACCCCCACCACTGTCTTCATCAATAGGTGTAATATTTTTATCCAGTCTCTTCACGCACTCCTCACACCCTCTTTCCCCTGAGAATTGTCAGTTCCCTCCCTTTCAATGACACTGATTCTATTATATTCACCAGCTTATTCTGTTCATCAAATTTTTTATTCACTTGATTTTTAGATTCAGTTGTTGATAGGTATGGATTTGATGTCATTTTGTTGTTCATAATTTTTATCTTTATCTTTATCTTCTTCTTCCTCTTCTTAAAGAATACTATTCAGCATTTCATACAATCCTGGTTTGATGGTTCTGAACTCCTTTAGCTTTTTCTTATCTGTGAAGCTCTTTATCTCACCTTCAATTCTAAATGATAGTTTTTCTGGGTAGAATAATTTTGGTTATAGGTTCTTGCTATTCATCACTTTGAATATTTCTTGCCACTCTCTTCTGGCCTGTGAAGTTTCTGTTGAGAAATCAGCTGACAGTCGTATGGGTACTCCCTTGTAGGTAACTAACTGTTTTTCTCTTGTTGCTTTCATGATTCTCTCTTTGTCTTTTGCCCTGGGCATTTTAATTATGATGTATCTTGGTGTGCTCCTCTTTGGATTCCTCTGTGCTTCCTGGACTTGTAAGTCTATTTCTTTTACCAGGGATGGAAAGTTTTCTGTCATTATTTCTTCTAATAGGTTTTCAATATTTTGCTTTCTCTCTTCTGGCACCCCAATAATCTGGTACGCTTAAAATTGTCCCAGAGGCTCCTTACACTATCTTCATATTTTTGTATTCTTTTTTCTTTTTGTTTTTCTGGTTGGGTATTTTTTGTTTCTATATGTTTCAAATCTTTGGTTTGATTCTTGGGGTTCTTTGATCAATTGTTAAATTTCTGTATATTTTCTATTTCAGAACAGTGCATTTTAATTTCTGAATGGTCCTTTTCCTTTTTTTTTTTTTTTTTTGCATTCTCATTAAGATCTTTAAAGGTCCCACTAAGTTCCTCAGAGGTTTTTAGCATATTCTTGGGTAACCTTATAAATGTGGTTTTGAACTCTATGTCCAGTAGTTTGCTTTCCTTCATTTATTTCATTTGTGATATGTTTCTTTGTCTCCACATTCTGGCTGCTTCCCTGTGTTGATGGAGTGTCTTTGTGTGGTAAATGACCTATAGGGCCCAGTGGTTCAGCCTCCCCAATCACCTGAGGTGGATATTCTTGGTGCATCCCTTTGTAGGCTGAGTGCACTGTCTTGTAGTTAAGCCTTGATTGCTGTTGGTATACTGGGAGGAATTTACCCCCAGGCCAATTTACTGTGAGGTCGTGCTGTGTCTATAATGGAAGAACTGCTGTGCTGGAGACACCCTTATGGGGCAGTACTTGCTTCAGTGGGGCTTTTGTCCTCACTGAGTCTGATTCTTGATTGTGTCACTTATAGATATGAGAAGTTGAAATCTGGTGTCATCTCACAGTGACCACTAGGTACACTGGTTTCTGGAGCTCCAATGGAGTTCAGGTTAGCTACTGTCTGAGGCCACCCAGCAGGAGCTACAGCGAGGTCTGCAGATTTTCCTGGTCTGACCAGAGCTGCAGTTTATTAGGTTAAGCTGCAATACGGAAGGCCATTTATATGCAAAAGCCACTGCTCACAGCTAGGGTGGGTTTGTAAACTGGGTAGGGCGGGGTGGGGTCTCAGGGAGTCACTAGGGTGTAGCACACAGCGATGGCTGCCAGTCAGCAGTCTCTGTGTCTCCGCGTTTCCAAGTGCCCACATCCTAAGCCCCAGCTCAGTAAACAATGATTCCTGTGCATACCTATGCAAGAGAGCCACCCTCACTTTCCGACCTGATGGCAGACAGTCCAGCTTCTTCCCATAGGGATCTGGGTCCCCTGAGTTTCGCTGGAAACTAGAGTTCAGAGTAATGGGGAGCTGTGTCTCCCTTGGGGTTGAAAGAAACAGTGCACCCAGTCACCAACTGCCAGCCTAATTCGTACTCTTGCATACCTTAGCCTTTCCGTGTTTGTGCACATCTCAATGCTTTTTTCTCTTTCCCTCTAATTATAGAATTTCTACTCAGCCAGTTTTCCCGTGGTTCTGGGTGACAGACATTTTGTCTTTTAGTTGTAGTCTTGGTGTGGTTGTGAGAGGCAGCATGTACAGGTATATAACTTATGCTGCCATCTTGGTTTTCCTGAGCACTCTCTTTTCCAATGGACTTCTTGTTTGCAGTAGGCACACTGTCTGGGGCTTACGTCTGGAAGTCCTTTATGTCCTAAGCTCTTGTTCCCTAGGACCTTACTTTATTCTGTCTTCATAGGCCCTCCAGAGTTCAGTGCAGCAGCCAGCAGGCAGGTCTGTTGCTTTGTCCTTTGTTCCTGTTTCTCTGAGGCCTGATCTCTGCTATTTAAGATTTTACAAATAATTTCTATTGGCTGTGACATAGGCATTCCAAAGGCACCCTCCACCTTCTGAAGCTTTTTTTCTGAATGTCAGGGGCACTTTGTGCAATGAAGGATATGTTTATAACCTTTATTCTCAGGGGCCCTGTTTATTATTCCCTCCAAGTTGGGAAACACAAAGTCTGGTCAGTTTGGTCAAAATGAGGCAAATACTGTCTTGATTTTATTCCACAGCTTACTCTTTAATAGCGCCCCTTGCCAGACTTAATAACAATTACAGTTTGAGTAATCAAGCTGATTGTTAATTGTAACCTCTCGGGGTCCCTTCTCTAGTACAACCAGTAAGGTGAGCCCCAGGCCAAGTTGAGTCCCTTGAGGACCTGATCAAGCATAATAGAAGGAATTATTGGGGTCTGTCACCCGAAAGGCTACTCACCAGTAGACATCAAAACAACCAAATAGGATATCCTGATATTTTAATTTATCCTATTGTGAATGAGAAGTTCCATAAATCAACAGCATATGGTCACCGGGAATTGTCCCTGCTCCAGTCTCCAAATCAAATGCATCTAGATGGCTGGTAGGTGGGGCCAGCAAATCTACAGGCCAAAATGGTACCATCTGCGTCACCAAAAATGACCAGAACCCAATGTTTGAGTCTGTCTGTCTGTGAGCACTGGCCCAAGAAATATAAGAATTTGCAGTATAAGAGAGAAATACAGTTTAATATTGAATTGGCCAATCTGGAGAACGGGGAGCTTATGGTCTAAAGATGTGACTCCATATGGTGTGTAGGTCACAGATTATGTAGGTGAAGATCACAAAATGCTGAGGCCTAAGGGGTTTGAGATTGTGCTGGGAGCTGACTGGTTAGAGGTGAAGTAATAAAACCATTTCTTCAGTTCTTGAGGACAGCTCTGATGTCTGCTCTGTCATCCTCTGTCTGATTTAATGGAAAAGTAGCAGGGGTTCATTCTACCTTAGTGTACAGGAGCCAAACACTAAGGATGTTAGGTCAGGATGTTATCTGTAGATGTTATCTGTAGTCTGCCAGGAGTCTAGTCCTTGTGACCATTAGTCAGGTCTTGGCTATTGTCTTCTGCTCCTTTGGAGGTTGTTGATTATCCAGGGAAAAGGCTAGCTCTAAGAGGGGTATATACTGCATATATATATATATATATATATATACACACACACACACACACACACACACACAGAGAGAGAGAGAGAGAGAGAGAGAGAGAGAGAGAGAGAGGATTTCTAGCCTAGGATCTAAAGCTCAATTTATTCAAAGTTATAAGGACGCTGGGTTTCAGCAAGACCCTATTTTAAGAACCGATGTGGCATTTCATTTCTTCTGCTGCAGTGACTAAGATGGAACCTCTTTGGGAGTCATGGGCCGGACTCTGGGCTGGGGGACCGGCCCCTGGGCAGTTTTATCGCATCCCGCTGACTCCTGGCTCCGTGGTGGACCCCGCGTCCGTGCTCCACAGCAGTCCGATCACGCGCACTCAGAACCCCATGGTGACTGGGACCTCGGTCCTGGGCATGAAATTTGACGGCGGGGTGGTGATTGCGGCAGACATGCTGGGTTCTACGGCTCCTTGGCCCGTTTCCGCAACATCTCCTGCATCATGCGAGTCAATGACAGCACCATGCTGGGTGCTTCCGGAGACTATGCTGATTTCCAGTACGTGAAGCAGGTTCTCGGCTAGATGGTGATTGATGAGGAGCTGTTGGGAGACGGGCACAGCTATAGTTCTAGAGCTATCCACTCGTGGCTGACCAGGGCCGTGTACAGCCGCCGCTCCAAGATGAACCCGCTGTGGAACACCATGGTCATCGGAGGATGGAGAGAGCTTCCTCGGTTACGTGGACATGCTGGGCGTAGCCTACGAAGCCCCTTCACTGGCCACTGGTTATGGTGCATACTTGGCCCAGCCCCTGCTTCGAGAAGTTCTGGAGAAGCAGCCAGTGCTGAGCCAGACTGAGGCCCGAGACCTAGTGGAACGCTGCATACGAGTGCTGTACTACCGGGATGCCGGTTCTTATAACCGGTTTCAAATCGCCATGGTGACCAAAAAAAGTGTTGAAATAGAGGGACCACTTTCAGCGGAAACCAACTGGGATATTGCCCACATGATCAGTGGCTTTGAATGAAATACAGACGTGTTATCTAGAACTGAAGTTGTATTCTCCTTCCCACTTTGAACTTGGCTGGTTAGAGGTAGACTTTCCTTTTGTAAAATAAATCTTTTGAAACACACACACACACACACACACACACACAAAGAACCTATGTGGAGCCCGGCTGGCAAGGCTCAGTGATTGAGCGTTGAACTATGATCCAGGAGGTCATCGTTCAATTCCTGGTCAGGGCACATGCCCGGGTTGTGGGGCATACAGGAGGCAGCCGATCAATGATTCTCTTTCATCATTGATGCTTCTATCTCTCTCTCTCTCCCTTCCTCTCTGGAATCAATTAAAAAAAAAAATCACCAAGAGAATCCAAGATGGCGGCATAGGTAAACACCTATACTACTGCCTCACACAACAATTTCAAAACTACAACTAAAAGACAGAACGGACATCATCCAGAACCACAGGAAAGCTGGTGGAGTGGAAATTATACAACTAGAGGGAAAGAGAGGGGCTCACGGAGACCCAGAAGAGCTGCAAAAAGTTGAGGTATGGAGATGCGCGCACATGGAGAGAGTGAGTGACTGGAGAGTGCGAGTGACGGGGAACCTGGCTGGCCTTCTCTGGCGGGAAGGAGACAAAGACTCTAAAAGGCATTGAACTCCTTATCCTACAACACTAAACCTCTGATCCAGCCGAAATTCATTCGGTGGGGGAGTTTGGATGGTGAAGGGGAGAAGTGCACGGAAATTTAGGGGAGTCGCAAAAGAGCAGGGGTGTGGTGGCGCACACGGCACTGCGCGCAGAGAGGACAGACTGCTGATTGTGCCTCTGGCTTTCACGAGTGGGCGGGAGACAGACCCTCCCAACTGTGCCACTTCTAACTTCATTAAACCCCAGTTTTGGGCGAAACCCTGGGGACCCAGACTCGTGTGGTCCCATAGCACAAGGGAGCTGGAAAGGCAGCAGTCTAGAGGCACTGAGAGAGAGAGAGAGAGAGAGAGAGAGAGAGAGAGAGAGAGAGCGCACAGGGACCACTACAGTGACTACCCAGTCACGTGAGACTCAGGGGCCATGAAGGGCGGGCCCGACTGAAAGGCAAGGCGGTCCCTTAAGACTGGAGACTCCACCCATCCCAAGCTCAAGAGAGGCTTTTGCGGTTTGTCAAGTCTGGTATAATAAGGCTGAATCCAACACAGAAGTTCTCCGGGCATAGTAAAAATGCCGAGACAAGGGAAGGGATCACAAACAAAAGAAATGGAGGGGAAAAAATGACTGGATATAGAGTTCAAAACCACGCTTATAAGGTTTTTTTAAGAATATGCTAGAAAAGATGGATAAATTTACCAAGTCCCTAGAGGAGATGCAAAAGGACCAACTAGAGATGATAAAGGACCAAATAGAAATTAAACATACACTAACTGAAATAAAAAATATTATGCAGAGACCTAACAGCAGACTAGCGGAAGGCAAGAATCAAGTCAAAAATTTGAAATATAAAGAATCAGAAAACACTCAACTGGAAAAGCAAGAAGAGAAAAGAATCCAAAAATGTGAAGATAATGTAAGGAGCCTCTGGGACAGCTTCAAGCATACCAACATCAGAATTGTGGGGGGTGCCAGAAGAAGAGAGAGAGCAAGATACTGAAAATCTATTTCAAGAAATAATGACTGAAAACTTCCCACATCTGGTAAAAGAAATAGACTTACAAGTCCAGGAAGCACACAGAACCCCATATAAAAGGAATCCAAAGAGGACTAAACATAATCATTAAAATACCAAGAGCAAAAGACAAAGAGAATATTAAAAGCAGCAAGAGAAAAACATTTCATTACCTACAAGGGAGCACCGATACGATTGTCAGCTGATTTCTCAACAGAAACGATGAAGGCCAGACAGGAGTGGTAAGGTAAAAAATATTCAACGTGATGAATAGCAAGAACCTACAACCAAGAATACTCTATCCAGCAAAGCTAACATTCAGAATTGAAGGGCAGATAAAGAGCTTCACAGATAAGAAAAAGCTAAAGGAGTTCATCAACTCCAAACCAGTATTCTATGAAATGCTGAAAGGTACTCTTTTAGAGGAGGAAGAAGAAAAAGGTAAAAGATAAAAAATTATGAACAACAAATACATATCTACCAACAAGTGAATCTAAAAATTAGATCAAAAGAATAAACTGGTGAATATACTAGAATCAGGAGCACAGAAAGGGAGTGGACTGATAATTCTCAGGGGGAAAGGGGGGAGGGGGGTACAGGGAGTGACTGGACAAAAATCATACACCTATGGACTCATCAATTGGGGGGAAAGGTAAGGGTAGAGGAAGGGGTGGGAGCAGGGTGGAGGGGAATTATGGAGGGGAAAAAAGAGAGACAAATGTAATAATCTGAATAATAAATATTTAATTTTTAAAAAACCTACATGGAGAAAACTTACATGTTTATTTCATGTATATTTACATTATAGCAAATTTTTCTTCCTCTGTATTAGTTTTTGATTGCCACCAAAGGGCAACAGGATAGCAATGTGTTCTCCTGCTCCAGGGGTGTTGTGCCTTCAAGGTGTCTGGACAAAAAGGTTACTCTGATATTCAAAGATATGTTATCTTAGATACACAAAGACAGTAGACAATTTCAAAGTTAAAGATAGACCTTTGTCAAGAAATCTGCAGGCTTTAGGACATGACTATCCACCAGGACCCACTTTTAGTTAGGAATTTTACATTCAGACCACAACCTGTGAGGTTTCCTTGGTCTCTGAGTTTCTAAGGCCTGCTATGCAGGCCTTCTCTGAGCTTGTCAAGTTTATTATGTGACTCCTTTTCCTTCCATATTATTATTTATCATATACCTGGATAAAGAAAACACCAAAACGCTCTGGGTCTTGTTTTTAGTTGATGGTGTCACTATCCATCCATTTTTCCAAGTTGGTTCTCAAAGTTATTTCCAATTCCTCCCTCTCACTCCTCTCATATTCAATCACTAATAAATATCCCCTTTCAGAAATATATTCAATCTAGCCTGTATTTTGCATCCTCTCCACTTTACTAATTTAGGTTTGCATCACCTTTCCCTTGGACTATCCAAGTAGCCTCCACTGGTCTTTCTTCCTCTCCCTGATCTGGTCCATCCTCTACAGCACCAACAGTGTGATCTGTCTTTGAAAGAATCTTGTCAATACCAGCTTGCTTTTTCCTATCAAATACCCCAATACTTAGGCTGTCAAACAACTTATGACATGGTTACCTCAAGATCATTCTGTATTGCAAACATGCCTACTCTTGACTGATCAGTAAAAACATAGTAAAGCATCAAAGTGAGGATTTTTTTCTATGATACTTAACATTGTATTAAACAGCAAATTCACACACACACACACACACACACACACGTCAAACTTTGCAGAGGGCTGTCTTAGCATAAATAAAAGGATAGTCTTTACATATAAACTATAAGGAAAGGCCTGGTTGAATGCTTTTCCAAGTACATTTGTTAATATGTAAAATAGCAATTAGCATCCTATTGACCCATTTTCGGGGGTTAAATTCCCTTGTGCAAATTCTCTAAAGTTGGGTAAAGATGTTGGCAAATGGGCAGGAGAAAACTGTTCTCAAAAGACTCATTGCTATTGTCTTTTTCACTGACATTTTATTTTATCAAAGAAGCTTTTCTAAAAACATAATTATGATTACAGACAAATATTTTATTTTCTCCAGCTTTGCTGACAGAGTATACTGAAGAAAACTTCAGGACATTAAAAAGAGGGTGTTTTGTTTTGTTTTTCCTAAAAGATTTTTCCTTCCCAGAAATGCATTTTAGGATCCACATACAAGGAATCTAAATTGCCACCAGAGGGCGCCAGCCACTTACACATGACTGATTAATGGTTTCCGACCCCACCATCCCCCTTCTCTTGAACTGTTTCTAATCAGAAAAGCCAAATGTTCTTGGTAAAAACCTTAATAAATATGTATATATTCTCTCTCCTTTGTGACTTGAAGTGATATATAAACCTGAAACCAGAGCTATCTATGGGCACACATAGTTTTTCCCCAGTGTAAAAATAGCTTGTTTGATCATTACAAGGCAAAGTGACCACTTGAGGGGTTCATGCTTTCTCAGTTTTTCTGCCCCTCCGCCATGGTTTTGTCCTGTTTTGATTTCTGCTTCTGTAAAGTTTATCATTTTATTGTTCAACTGAATGACTGTAATTATATTAACTGACTTTAAGTTGAGCAGATTTCTCTTTCCCCCCTTTCTTTGTTTCTCCTTCAATCCTTTTCCTTTCCTCGTGTATTCCCAAGCACATTTTTCCTCCTTATATTACTTTTTCAAGCATTTTACTTCAATATTACAAGAAATAGGGAGACCATGCTATACACAACTCTAGGGGTAAGAAGAGCCTAACATAGGAGTCAAGTGGAGACAGAAACTGCCTGTTCAGTGAAACCCTCCTTTGGGGCTGGTCTTCCACAGCAGGCATAGCGGGGTGTGGTACTTCACCAACCCCACAGACAGAAATCTCTCTCGTCTGCCTGGAGGAGGAGAGTCAACAGGACGGGTGGTTCTGATGGGCTTGAGGATATACTAGTAGTTCTCAATGAAGTGTTAGCTGAACAAGACAAAAAAATTACATTATAGAAACAGATCAAAGCAAATATAAGAGATGCCCATTTATAAGGGTGTGACTTAAAATCCATTCTTCATTCTTAAAATAATGTTACATACAACAAAACAAAGAGGCAGCCAACCGAATTATTATCAGGAGAAAAGGGACCTCACTTCCTGTTTTAAAGGAAAGAGTTCATTCAGGAGACAAAGTGGGGAGAAACACAGATGGCAGCATACATAAACACCTAAACTGCTGCCTCGCACAATATCAAAACTACAACTAAAAGACCAAACGGACACCATCCAGAACCATAGGAAAGCTAGCTGAGTGGAAATTCTACAACTAGAAAGAAAGGAAAGCACATTGAGACTCAGAGGAGCTGCAAAAGGCTGAAGTAGAGAGGCGCACGTGTGTGTGGAGAGGACAGGAGGCTGAGTGCACAGGTGGCTGAGCTCGTGGCTGGCTTCCTCAAGTAGGAGGGAGACAAGCTCCCGAGTGCGCTGAACTCCGGTCCCAGGCGAGACTCTGGGAACCCAGACCCATTTGGAGAGAATCTGGACTGTCAGGAAAAGAGAAAGCACACTGACACTCAGGAGAGCTTTGGAAGGCAGAGGTCCAGAGACATACACACGCAGAGAGGACTGACTGCTGAGTGCACGGCTGGTGAGAGCATGGTTGGCTTTCTAAAATGGGAGGGAGACAGAAGCTCCCGACTGTGCTGAACTCTAGTTCTGGGCGAGACTCTGGAAACCTCGAGGACTGTCTGGCAGCAGGCAAAACTCAAGTGTGGCTTTCTCTCAGAGGTGCTTGCAGCGATTATCAAGGGACACTGAGACCCAGGGGCCTCATAGGGCAGGGTTGATAGGATGCCACGGCTGTCTGCACTGCCCCGAGACTCCACCTCATTGAAGCTGAGCACAGAGGCTTTTGCAATTTTTCAAGTCTTGTCTCATAAGGGTGTCTCCAGCACAGAAGTTCTCCCAGAGTAGACACAGCTGATCCTCACAGCCAATGGCATGGAGGTCAATTTCTCCCAGTGATACCAACAACCATTACGACTTCACTGCAACTGAAACCAGTTTGGTTCAATGGATAGAGCGTTGGCCTGCAGACTGAAGGGTTCTAGGTTTGATTCCAGTCAAGGGCATGTACATTGGTTGCAGCACATCCCCAGTGGGAGATGTGCAGGAGGCAGCTGATCGGTGTTTCTCTCGCATCCATGTTTCTAACTCTCTATATCTCTCTCTTCCTCTCTGTAAAAAGTCAATAAAACTACTCTACCAACTCAGGGAGGCAGCAAAAATACAGAGACAGAGAAACATCACAAATGAAAGAAATGGATGAAAGCAAATGACTGGATATAGAGTTCAAAACCATGCTTATAAGGTTTTTCAAGAATTTCCTAGAAAAGGCCAATAAATTTAACAAGACCCTTGAGAATATGAAAAAAGGACCAACTAGAAATTAAACATACACTGACTGAAATAAAAAATATTATACAGAGACCTAAAAGCAGACTAGAGGAACTCAAGAATAAAGTCAAATATTTGAAATACAAAGAAGCAGAAAACAACTGGAAAGGCAAAAAGAAAAAATATTCCCCCCAAATTTTTTAAATTAAATATTATTCAGATTATTGCATTAGTTTCTCTTTTTCCCCTCCACCAGGGCCCCACCCCCGATCTATCCTTTCCTGCCCCCTCCCGCCCCCATTTACTTCATCCATAGGTGTGTAATTTTTGTCCAGTCTCTCCCTGCATCCCCCTCACCCCTTTCCCCCTGAGAATTATCAGTCCACTCCCTTTCTGTGCTCCTGATTCTATTATATTCACCAGTCCATTCAGTTCATCAAATTTTTAATTCATTTAATTTATAGATTCACTTGTTGATAGATATGTATTTGTTGTTCATAATTTTTTACCTTTTGCCTTTTTCTTCTTCCTCTTCTTAAAGAGTACCTTTCAGCATTTCATATAATACTGGTTTGGAGTTGATGAACTCCTTTAGCTTTTTCTCATCTGTGAAGCTCTTTATCTGCCCTTTAATTCTGAATGATAGCTTTGCTGGATAGAGTATTCTTGGTTGTAGGTTCTTGCTATTCATCACGTTGAATATTTCTTGCCACTCCCGTCTGGCCTGCATCATTTCTGTTGAGAAATCAGCTGACAATCGTATGGGTGATCTCTTGTAGGTAATTAACTGTTTTTCTCTTGCTACTTTTAATATTTTCTCTTTGTCTTTTGCTCTTGCTTCCCAGATGTGGGAAGTTTTTGGTCATTATTTTTTCTAATAGGTTTTTATTATCTTGATCTCTCTCTTCTTCTGGCACCCCCACAATTCTGATGTTGATACACTTGAAGCTGTCCCAAAGGCTCCTTACATTATCTTCACATTTTTGGATTCTTTTTTCTTCTTGCTTTTCAGTTGAGTGTTTTCTGATTTTTTATATTTCAAATTTTTGACTTGATTGTTGCCTTCCTCTAGTTTGCTTTAGGTTTTTGTATAATATTTTTTATTTCAGTCAGTACATGTTTAATTTCTAGTTGGTCCTTTTTCATCTCTAGTTGGTCCTTTTTCATCTCCTCTTGGTCTCACTAAATTTATCCATCTTTTCTAGGATATTTTTAAAAAACCTTATAACCATGGTTTTGAACTCTATATCCAATCGTTTGTTTTCCTCCATTTCTTTTGTTTGTGATCTCTTCCTTTGTCTCCGCATTTTCACTATGCCAGGAGAACTTCTTGTATCTTATGATACAAGACTTGCAAAACTGCAAAAGCCTCTTTGTTCAGCTTGGGATGGGTGGAGTCTCAGGGCTTAATAGACAGCCTTGCCTTCCAGTCAGCTCTGCCCTCCATGGCCCCTGGATCTCACGTGACTCTGGGTAATCACTGGAATGCTCCCTGTGTGCGTGAAGTGCCTCTAGACCACTGCCTTTCTGGCTCCCTTGTGCTCCGGGACCATATGAGTCTGGATCCCCAGGGTTTCACCTGAAACTGGGGTTTAGTGGAGTTAAAAGTGGCATAGTTAGGAGGCTCTGTTTCCTCCCCACTCATGGAAGCCAGCGGCACAATCAGCAGTCCGTCCTCTGCACACAGTGCTGTGCACGCCACCAGACTTCTGCCCTTTTGCAAACCTCCTAAATTTCCATGGACTTTTCCCTTTTCACAGCCCAAACTGCCCCCGTATAAGTCTCACCTGGATGTGGGGTTCACTGCCATAGAATAAGGGGCTCAATGCAGTTGGGAGTCTTCATCTCCCTCCCACCAGAGAAAGCCAGCCAGGTACTATAGCACCTGCTCTCTCCACGTGTGCATCTCTGTACCTCAGCTTTTTACAGCTCCTCTGGGTCTCTGTGAGCCCCTCTCTTTCCTTCTAGTTGTAGAATTTCCACTCAGCCAGCTTTCTTGTTGTTCTGGATGCTGTCCATTCCGTCTTTTAGTTGTAGTTTTGAAATTGTTGTGCGAGGCAGCAGTGTAGGTGTTTACCTATGCTGCCATCTTGGATTCTCCAAGAATCCCTAAATTTGAAGATAGTATAAGTAGCCTCTGGGACAGCTTCAAGTGTATCAACATCCGAATTTTGGGGGTGCCAGAAGAAGAGAGAGAACAAGATCCTGAAAACCTATTTGAAGAAATAATGACCCCAAATTTCCCCCACCTGGTGAAAGAAATAGACTTACAAGTCCAGGAAGCATACAGAACCCCAAACAAAAGGAATCCAAAGAGGATTACACCAAGACATATCATAATTAAAATGCCAAGAGCAAAAGACAAAGAGAGAATATTAAAAGCAACAAGAGAAAAACAGTTAATTACCTACAAGGGAGCACCCATATGACTGTCAGCTGATTTCTCAACAGAAACTATGCAGGCCAACTGGAAGTGGCAAGAAATATTCAAAGTGATGAATAACAAGAACCTACAACCAAGATTACTCTACCCAGCAAAGCTATCATTCAGAATTGAAGGGTGGATAAAGTGCTTCATAAATAAGAAAAAAATAAAGGAGAGTAGGAGGGGGAAGGGGAAGGGAGGGGGAAGAAATGATGAACAACAAATACATATCTATCAACAAGTGAATCTAAATATCAAGTGAATTAAAAGTCTGATGAACAGAATAAAATAGTGAATATAATATAATCAGGGGCATAGAAAGGGAGTGGACTGACAATTCTTGGTGGGGGAAGTGGTATGGGCGGTTTTGGAAGAGACTGGACAAAAATCGTACACCTATGGATGAGGACCGTGGAGGGGAGGTAAGAGCAGAAGGTGGGGTGGAAATCTGGTGGAGGGGAGCCATGGCGGGGGGGCAGGAGAGGAACAATTGTAATAATCTGAACAATAAAGATTTATTAAATTTTTAAAAATTCATACTGGCTCTACCTTCTAAAATATATTCTGACCCAACCACTTCTCTCCATCTCCACTTTTCTCATCTAAGTCAATGCCAACATCACCCCTTGCCTCTCACTGATCTCCTTGCTCCACTCTTAACCCTTGCCCTTCCTCCATTTACCTACCAGCCAGAGTAATCTCTATAAAGTGTAAATCAAATTATATATATTCCCTGCTTAAAACCATCTAAAGACTTCCCACTGCAATCAGAATAACCTATATACTTATTGTTGGGATGTGTGAAGCCCACCAAATCCTTTGCTCCTTTGGCCTCTCTGCT
Source organism: Lasiurus borealis (assembly GCA_004026805.1). Classification (NCBI taxonomy): domain Eukaryota; kingdom Metazoa; phylum Chordata; class Mammalia; order Chiroptera; family Vespertilionidae; genus Lasiurus; species Lasiurus borealis. Next base: position 5,042 of record PVJN01008553.1, on the reverse strand, counting down.
CTCATCTCCCTCCATTCTTCCCCTTGTTCCCTGAGCTTCAACTCCTTTGATCTTCTCTCAGTTCCCTGTAACACTAAGCTGGTCCTTGTCTCGGGCCATTCCACCTACTGCTCTTTCTGCTTGGAGAGCTCCTCCAAATATTCATGTGGTTCCTCCTTTTCATCATTTAAATGGTAAAATATGACCCAAATATCACTTTTTCAGAGAGGGCCTTTCCTGTGTACTGCAATTAAAGTCGTAACACGTTTCCTCAATCACCTTCATTTCAATATCCTATTATAGCTTTTTTATAACATGTATTATACCCGAAGTGCTTATTCATTTCTTTTCCATATGTTTCTTGCCCATCTTCCATCACTAGAACCTAAACTCCTTGGGGGCACTCTTACTGTCTGTCTTATTCACAGCTGATTTTCTAGTTCTTAGTACATTATAGGCCACAAAATAGATACACAGTAAATATTCACTTATATTGACTAGTTCCTTATTCCACAAGTGGGTTGAGAGAAGGTAGGGAGAGGAAGGAAAACCCTCTTCTACAAGGTATGGGACATAAAGTGTTTGGTTGATAGAAATAGGTAAGGCAAGGATTTTAGAAGGGTAATGAATCAATTCCAGAGTATCTTCAAAAAAAAATTTTTAACACCAAACACCACCCAGACTGCATGGATCAGTGGTTGAATGTCGACCTATAAACCAGGAGGTCACTGTTCAATTTCCAGTCAGGGCACATGCCCACAACCCTGACTGGGAATTAGTACCCAGTGTGGGGTGTGCAAGAGGCAGCTAATCAGTGATTCTCTCTCATCATTGATGTTTCTATCTCTCTTCCTCTCCTTTCTGAAATCAATAAAAATATATTTTTTAAAAAACAAACAAATACTAATAGCTGTTTAATTCAACATGTTGTTCTAGTTAATATTTCTTAAAAAATAATTTTAGGAACAAAGACTTCTTTTTTTACCCTTTTAGATAGCATTGGCTTTCAAAAACACCAATCACACATTATTTACACTTCTGGCTTAGGATTTATTTTCCTTAACCCAGTGGTCGGCAAACTCATTAGTCAACAGAGCCAAAATTTTTAAACTTCTTCTAACACCACTTCTTCAAAATAGACTTGCTCAGGCCGTGGTATTTTGTGAAAGAGCCACCCTCAAGGGGCCAAAGAGCCGCATGTGGCTCGAGAGCTGCAGGTTGCCGACCACTGCTTTAACCCATTGTTTTTGTCTTCCCTCTCTTTAAAGAATCTGCTATATCTGGCCTGGCAACACAGGACCAGACTGTATAGGGAAGCACAAATGTCAGTGCCTTCTGTTGTGATGGCCTTTCATTATAGCCTTAAGTAAGTCCTTTCACATGCCTATGTCCACACTTCTCTGTTTCCCATCCTAAAGTCTTGGTGTTTTGCAAGAATTTGATTCATGTCTTGATATCCATGCTTCTATCTCTTTCCCATTGGCAAACTCTATATCTTTTACAAGGATTAAAAGGGTATACTTTTCTTGTATGTCTTGTATTTAAGATATATCTTGGCTGCAAAATTTATTTTCTTATTCAACTTTTTAATGTTTTCTTAAAGTGATTTTGTAACACTTTTTCATTAGTTCATTTTTATTGGCTCACAAGTACTGCTCCTCCAGAATTTTGCTGTGAACTAGATGTAAATTTGTGAAGGTGATGAAAGAATAATTAAACAAGGAAATACTTCTGTCAGATGAAAGCACTGTTAATTATTTTTTTCTTAGAAAAATGCACATACATACACAGCAGCACAGATTCTGGAAGCCAGATGAGCCTACTGGACATGCTGAACTAGTTCTTGTCTATTCCCAAAATGGAAAGCAATGTGTGTTATTCATTTCAGAGACATTTTAGAAAGCCAAATGTGTTTCAATGTGATATAGCATGTCAGTCACTTCAGAGGGCTTCTGACTTCCCTTTTTGGAAAAATCTCTATGCTTTTTTCAAGTAGCTAAAGAATTGGGGTAGACATCAACATGCAGTAGGAACTAGTGAGCAGCCAAGTATACCCATGTAGAGCCCTCACAACTAGCCTGCACAAGGGCTTGTAAGACCAAGTGCTCAAAGAAAGTAAACATTGCTGAAACCTCTTTTAGCCTGCACCTGATCTGAAACCCCCCCCTTTTTTTTAAATTCTCCCTGGAGATTATATTTTTCATTGATTTTTTAGAATGAAAGGGGGTGGGAAGCGTCGAGGGGGAAGAAAGGCTACATCGATTAGTGCCTACCACACCTGCCCAACCTGGATGGGGAACCTGCAATCCAGGTACCTGCCCTTGACTGGAATCGACCCCACAATCCTTTGGTGCTCTAAACACTTAGCACTCTGGGCCAGGGCTGATCTGAAATCTTGATTAGGGAGCTTCTTTTTCTTTTTTAAAATATATTTCTGTTGATTTCAGAGAGGAAAGAGAGAGGGAGAGATAGAAACATGAATGATGAGAGAGAATCATTGATCAGCTGCCTCCTGCATGTTCCATTCTGCCAATTGAGCCCACAACCCTTACATGTTCCCTGACAGGAAATTGAACCATGAATTCCTGGTTCATAGGTTGACGCTCAACCACTGAGACACATCAGCCAGGCAGGGAGTTTCTTTTTAGAGTTGCCACATTTGGTCAACCACCCGTGAGAGGAAACAATAGTCTCTCTGTGTGACTGTGGTGGTTCTCTCATGTTGAACAGCAGTTGGGGGACTGGAAGTTTCCCTGATCTATTTTCTCTCCTCTAAGCAGATCTGGATGTAAAACCATTTCTAGACTAAATATTTATTTAATTTTTATAAGTCTGCAAAGAAGATTCCACAGTTTGATTTGGACTGCAATGATTCTCACTCCATCCCACTAAATGTACCCTTCATTTTTCCAGGCTGTGCTTGGGGGCTTTTGAATTGTGGATAACAAAAGCCATGGTATTTGGCTCTAAATTCCCATTCTGACTTCCTTCCTAAATTTCTCTTATTCTTGGGCCCTGAGAACTCTTTTCTTGCTGCTCTAGGATCAGCCTTCTGCCAGGGCTCCTGGCAGGACTGCACCAGTCTTCCCTAGTCCTGTTGGGGCTCGGCTAACAATTGGTGGGGATTTCCTCCCTCTTTCTGCTGGTGATTAAAACAGCTCTTTAGTTGTTAGTAGCTCTCAGGATAAAGCAATTTAAGCCTCCAAGAGGCAGCCTTTTTTTTTTTTTTCCATGTTCACTATTCTTAAAAAATATATATATATATATACACTCACATTTTTTTTTATTGATTTCAGAGAGGAAGGGAGAGGGACAAAGAGAAACATTAATGATGAGAGAGAATCATTGATCACCTGCCTTCTGCACGTTCCCTACTAGAGATTGAGCCTGCAGCCTGGGCATGTCCCCTTGACTGGAATTGAACCCAGGATGATGCTCTATCCACAGAGCCAAACCGGGTAGAGCTTCACTATTGTTTTTGTTAAGGACTTAAAACAAGTTTCTTCAGCAATGAGGCTAGAGAAGCCTTAATCGGTGTCATAGTAATTCCTCTCAGACAGACAGACACATCTCTTGGTTTTCTGCTACCATCAGATGAATTTCCTGCCCTCCCTAGCAGCCCTATCCATTCCACCACAATTGTTTGAAAAAGTATCTCTCTTCTCACTTGTTTTAGGAAATACAATCATTTTTTTTCCCAAGAGGCTTTGAGGCTTTAACACCCTCACACAGATAATATCCTCTTGCTCTGATATGTTAGACTTTCCAAAGCAAACAAATATATCTTTCTTTCCCCACTTTGACCAAGAGACGACTATACAGCATCTGTAACACTTCCCAAACTTGATGGAGTTCCTTGGAGCTACAGTATGTGCCTCTGCCTTATTCTAGACAGCAATGTGACCTCAGCCTCTTCTTTCCAACCAATTTCCATTTACTACAGTCCTCCACCCTTAACCAACTCCTACACACACACACACACACACACACACACACACACACACACACACACACAAAGTTTGGAGCCTTTAGATATAAATTATTTAACAAATATAGGCAAATGTGTGCTTTGGAGGCAAAATAGGCAACATTTCCAAATGAGTATTCAGAACAAATTTCAATACTTTCTTATTGCCAATTAGTTACAAAACAGGATTTTATAGTTTGCCACCACCATAATCCAAGCCCCATCATCTCTTGCTTAGACATCTAAACCAATTTCCCTACTTCTCCTCTTCTCTATCTCTAACATTCTCTACACAATATTCAGTGTTGTTTAAAATCATATGTCAAGGATATATGCCTTATGTTCATAGCAGCACAATTTACAATAGCTAAGATTTGGAAACAATCTAAGTGTCCATCAGCAGATGAGTGGATTAGAATACTGTGGTACACCTACACAATGGAATACTATGCTGCTGCAAAAAGAAGGAACTCTTTACCATTTGCAACAGCATGGATGGAACTGGAGAACATTATGCTAAGTGAAATAAGCCAGTCAGAGAAAGATAAATTGTTCCCTCTTGTTCATGCTTGCTCTCTCTTGTTCCATGACCTACACTCACAATGCACTCGCTTGATCTCTTTCATAGCCACATGGCCTTAAGCAGTCATATAGTTCATGGCCATGTGGACCCCATTTGTGAAATATAATGAACATAAACTAATGAACAAAAACAAACAGTCTTTGAAGCATCGAATAGACTGTACAACTATGAGGGAAGGCAGGTGGTGGTGATGAGGTAAGAGATCAACCAAAGGATTTATATGCATACATATGAGCAAAACCAGTTGACACAGACAGTAGGGGGAATGAGGGCTTGGGCTTGGGGGAGGAAGGGGAGAGGTCAATGGGGGGATAAAGGAGACTCATGTAATACTTTAAACAGTAAAGAATCTATACTAATAATAGAGGAATATGCAAATTTTCCAGGACATCATCACACTAATGAATAAACAGCAGGCTGTGTGGGGTGACAAGGCCATCAGGGGGGTTAGTGAGGGATGACCAAATGACTGAACAGCAAGCTGCGTGGGGTGACCGCACTGACTGGGGTGAG
>PVJN01008552.1:0-64565 GCA_004026805.1 Lasiurus borealis | reverse complement strand
GGGGTGGCATTTGGGGGCAACTAGGCCAGCAGCAGGGGCAGTTAGGAGTGACCAGGCCAGCAGGGGGGGAGGGCAGTTAGGGGCGATCAAGCAGGCAAGCAGGCAGTCAGGTGAGCAGTTAGTAGCCAGTGGTCCAGATTGTGAGAGGGATGTCCGACTGCTGGTTTAAGTCTGATCACCAGGATCAGGCCTAAACCGGCAGACATCCCCCAAGGGTTTCCAGAGTGGAGAGGTTGCAGGCTGGGCTGAGGGGGAATTTCGTGTACCAGGCCTCTACTTTGTTTATAAACCTGTCTCTCCTGTTCTCAAAATCAAATAGAGTAAATTACCATTGCACCTTCAGTCATATAGGCATTCGGCACATTTTTATTTAAGGAATGAAGGAGCCTTTAATCTCTATAGATTTCAGCTTCCCTAGGGTACGAAAGTACTTGTCTTGCCTCTTTTAGCAATAAAATCCTGCTCTCATATTTAAATATTTTTAAGAAATCATGAAAACTATATATTGCTGCTGCTGCTGTCCCTTTTATTATGACTATTTCCATACATAGTTTCTACAGTGACCATAATAATGCTTGTTTTTAGAAGTGAAACTTCATTAAGCAATTAAGATATTTCCCCAGGTTGTGATTTATTCTTGAAAGCACATTTTTAAGAATGAACTGTTGGTCAAAAAAAAAAAAAAGGCTAATAAGCCATCTATTAATTAAGACAAATTACAAGTATCTGCTTCTCATTAAAAATTCTCTAAGCATTCTGCAAGCACTCATGAACAATTTCACGATACATTTCTAGCGACGGATTAGAATCATCCAAAGATAGCACTGTGGAGACCCAAGAGAGCTCAGGCATCCTAGTCGATACCCCTGTTTTTTAGACAGTAAATCAAGGATTTTGTTGCGATTCACAGGCAGCAGATAAACCAGCAGCGACAATCAACCAGGTAACAGGAGCAACTAAGCACAGACTTCCCGAAGGATTAAGAATTGTTTTCTTTTTTCTTTTTTTTCTAATACATTTTATTGATTTTTACAGAGAGGAAGGGAGAGGGAGAAAGAGTTAGAAACATCCATCAGCTGTCTCCTGCACACCTCCTACTGGGGATGTGCCTGCAACCAAGGTGCATGCCCTTGACCAGAATCGAACCTGGGACCTTTCGGTCTGCAGGCCAACGCTCTATCCACTGAGCCAAACCAATCAGGGCAAGAATTGTTTCCTTTGAAGACACTGTATGCATTTACATATAATAGGAACTCAATGGAGCATACTGAAACACAGTGTGAGAAGCAAATACCTATCATATAATATAGGTGCGCAAGCAGACTCGTACACAGAGTAGCTTGAGAACCCAGAGAAGAATGGGGCTCATGGAAGGCTGTAGAGAAGACATATCTCAGGACAGCTTCCGGGAATAGCCAAGAGGAGGAATGAGTGGTGCCTCCCTCTGTCCGGTCACCGAATCCTCATTCTGAGGTTACGTTCTGTTTTAACGGTTACGTTCAGAAAGTAGCAGGGTCTACATTGTCACATCTTCCTGCATGTCTGTCAACTGAATTAATGGGTAACAGGCCACTTTGATAATAATATATCATGCCCCCTAACACGATTAGGAAACAAAAAATAATATAATTACTTTTAAGCAAAAACTGGTATCTATATTGTTCTAAATACCTTAACTATACTGTATCTTCAAATCCCCAAAATGAAATAAATGCTTTTTTAAAAAAATATGTTTAAAAAAGAAAGGGGGTGGGACAAAAAGCTAGAAACATCGATGAGAGAGAGACAGCGATCAGCTGCCTCTTGCACACCCCTCACCGGAGATGTGCCCGCAACCAAGGTACATGCCCTTGACTGGAATCAAACCTGGGACCTTTCAGTCCGCAGGCCGACGCTCTATCCATTGAGTCAAATCAGTTTCGGCAATGCCTTTTTTTTTTAAGGAGCTTAATTTAAAAGATGATGGTTTGTTACCTTTCAATGAATCAATTTCCCCGAGTATAACACTGGCATTTTAGAAAGTTTAAGATTAAAGGCACAAAACCATGACTTATGTGAAAAATCACTTCAAACACTCAATATAAATAAACACTAACTTCGTGTTAGTTGATTCTAAACCTTGTTTTCCCTAGAACATAATCTGAAAATTACTGATGTAATTCTTGGCTAGAATGCATCAATACATATTTCTCCAATGTATTGCTATAAGAATCTACTATTATTTTGTTTTTAGAAATATACATGAATTCAACTAAAATATGTTTTCATTAGTACATAGTAGAAAATTATAATTATTACCAACTGCCTATATTTAGAAAGCTAATAAAAATGCAACAAGATATGGCTATATCCCATTCCACTTTACAAAACACTATAAAATACATCATTTTTAAAAAAGGGATTATAATCCAATATAAAATGTGTACATCCCCAATAATAAAAAATTACAATGAAAATTAAAATAGTCAACTATACAGACAAAATAAGGCCAAATAGAGGCCAATAACTGAGGACAACTTAAAAAAAAAAATTCTCTCCTAATCCACAAATTTAGGATCGGCATCCATGAAAAAAAAATTGTTTAGACTTGGAGTTATTCTAAATAAGAAGGAGGATCAAAGGAGCCAGTTTATTTGCATGAAAGGCTAAAAATACCAGCCTTCCTCGGTGTGAAAAGTCCTAAGCCAAAAGTAGAAATATTTGGGCGTATAAAATCAACAAGGGTTTGAATAAGATGAATAATGAAAGCAGAATTACTACCAAATCTTTCATATCCGTACCAGGGCTCGGAGCTCATTTCAGAAAAATAAAAGTGTGAAATTTTAACAGTGAGCAAAAACCTATTAATAGTTTACCTAAAAAAAAAAAAAAAAGAGGACTGGATAAAATCATGAATGATACAGTCATTGGAAGCTGAACCCTTTAAATCTCCCAAAAAGCACTGGCACCCTATGGACCCACATAAAGTTCATTATCAGACCAAAAGGAGGCTTGACTCATCTGAAAGACATTAGTCAGCCTTAGCTCAGAAATACAAATGTCCATATACAGTCATTGCAACCAAATGAGATTAAATAAGCTGCAGCACCATTTTTTCTTTTTTTAAAAAAAAAATATATATATTTTATTGATTTTTTTACAGAGAGGAAGGGAGAGAGATAGAAAGTCAGAAACATCGATGAGAGACATCGATCAGCCACCTCCTGCACGCCCCACAGTGGAGATGTGCCCGCAAGCAAGGAACATGCCCCCAACTGGAATCAACCTGGGACCTTTCAGTCCACAAGCCGACGCTCTATCCACTGAGCCAAACCGGTCTCGGCCCATTTTTTCTATAGTCTACAACGGAAGCAGATAATTCCATGGAGATCAACCAAGAAAAAATAGCATTATTCGTCTCAAACATCTCTCTTTATTAATGATAAAAAGATGTTCTGAGTCGTAAATTCATTTCCCCATTCATTTAACAAAAAGTTACTGAGCACCTACTAGGCACCGCAGACACAGATGTATAGGATAATATCCACACCCTTCCAGGGCTGCCAAGCATAAGAATAGGGTCAGAGATCATGTCAAAATCCCTCTGACAGAAGGAAGCAGTTTGAGGTTCTATGAGAACAGAGGGGAGGGGGAGGGGCCAGGGAGACATCTGCCCATACGTGAAGGGTAAACAGGAGTTTACTGATGCGCAAGTGAGGAAGGTGGGCGTGGCACCGAAGAAAAGGTTACCAACTGAGAGAGCAACCCCTGCAAAGACAGAGAGGAGAGATGGCACGGAGCTGGCCGGTCTCTGGGAGGAAAGGGGGAAAGACAGCAGTAACAGGAAGGTTTATTCCCCGAGGGTGGACTGAAAAAGTCTACGGCGGGAAACCATCTTTTTTGGAGCCAAATGCCCTCGGGCCCTGCATTGGGACAGTCTAACATTTTCGAACAATTCCCAGCCTTCATGCAGCAGGAAAGGAAGGACCGGTTCTTTGTGACTTTCAACACCCCCCGCCCCAGCGTGGAGAATTCACCCAGATGCCGCATCAGGCCAAGGACACCCTCTGGAGCACCTCAAAACCCCCAAACAAGCCACTACTTGTTATGTATCTGGCTGTTCCTTGGAACTGTCACCAAGGGAAAAATAATCCATGCTACAAAAAAAAAAAAAAAAGATGCCATCCATTTACAAAGACACTCAAGGTCTTCTGTTTAAAATCCCTAAAAATACTAATAAACCAGTTGAAAAAAATAAAACTCAGGCAATTATAGGGCATTTGAAATGTCTAAAATGCACTTTTTAAAAATATTTTTAGTTCTTGAACAAAAGGTGGAAGTTATTGTTCCTTTATTTGAATCCCAACTATAGAAACATTAAATGTTATAATCTTCAAAATGTGATACTTTAAAAACTCATCCCTTTTGCATCCAAAGGCAACTTTGGAGAACTAGAGGAGACAGACTTGCTTCTCCTATATTGTCTTCGCAATCCATAGTTACAGATTATCTTTTTCACACACACACACAAAAAAAGATAAAATTCTTCATAATGTCATTTTCATTCTTTCCTCCTTACTTCTGGAAGCAAACTAGGCAAAACCAATTTTTTTCCGACCGTGAATTACATTCTCTCTAATAATAGCTCTGTATTTGGAGGAAACAAAGCAAAGCCCTTTGCTTCTATTTCTAAATATTTCCCTAAAATACCAGTTTTTTAAAAAAATGTCTCAGGCTATGATAGAAATGCCAGGACGGATAAGCTAAGTGAAGTGCAAAGGACACAATGAAAAGAGGATGCGCTAAAAGACAGAAGGAATAGGACTTAGGACCTGAGATTTTTATTGACATTTTCTCCAGTCGCTCTTCAAAACTGAAATATACTTCTTACGGGAAGACTTAAATATTCCTCCTAAACCTTCCACGGCTGCATGGGAATTTGCCGCTATAAATTTAACCCTTAGTTGTCAGTCTAGAGTGAGTAGCAGATATAAAGACCATAAGTGCCGAATCCTAGCACAGACTCAGGCACTTGCAGTTCAAACTCCTTTTTCCCCCCCAGAGCTTTGAGGGAATTTATTGAAAGCAGCTTTCCTGGATCCAAAGGATGCTGAGCTTTGCTCCATCACTGGCAGGTGTCCCAGCTGGTGGTCCCTCTCTGGCCAGACCAGACTGCAGCAACCGCCATACATACCGCGAGCAGCAATAAAATCGCCATCATCATCCCACAAGATGCTGCCTTTCTGTCCACCCTTTTCACATGCCTGGTTTCCACACGGAGTCTCTCGTCTACGTTCTCCACCAGGCAGGCCAGCTCCTCAGTGATCTCATGTTGGTCCTCCAGCTCCTTCCCAATCTCTTCCTCCTTTGTCTTGGACGACTTATGAGAGAAGAAAGTTCTATTTTTGGATGCCTTTCTGCAGCTATTGCCTCATTTCATCCGAACCCAAGCCGCTAATCTCCTCTGGTTCCTCAAAGAGCCGTGGTACCCCTGGGTACGCCTCTCTCAGCCCTGCGCATCCTCCAGCCGGACTTGGCTCCTGCATCCGAAGGACCGCGTACCGCCAGAGAGAGACACTGGGCTTCCTAATGAACGGGCAGGCCCGGCTTCTGTGTGGTTTGCACGCCTCCCCCAGGACTCACTCCTTCCTCCCCGACTCCCCGCGTTTTATTCCTTCACAGAAACGACTCAGGGGTTCCCCCACCTTCCTGAAGGTCATCATCTTTTGTACTGAGAATCTTCTCGCCTTCCTCGCAGATGTTTTTGAATATGAAAAACCATTACCTGAGCCTTGACGCTCACTCTATTGTCTGGACAAATGGAACAAAAATAGTTTCGTGCTGTTTTCATGGAAGTTGATTTTTTTTTTTTTTTTTCAAGAAACAACCGCCGTGCACATCCAGGAAGGACTGTGCTGTTTCAGAACTTGACCGAGAGCTGGCCTCCTTTTGGTAAGGCACCAATGACAACGCTGCCTCTGGCTGGGGAAGCCCCATCACCACGCCCCTGGGCTGGCTGCATTTGTGGCTGTCACATTCACCAGGCCAAGCCTCTCGCTGCTTCATCGCCATCAAGTGCAGCCCTGCCTCGGAATTTACGTTTTGAAACACCTCACTGAATATCATTTTTCCTTTCATTTCTCCTTTATATTACAACTAGGATAAGACTGGTTTATTTGAAAATATATACCAGAGTATCTATGATGCTTAATTTAGGATAATAAAGCAGGCATCAGAAATTGTATGGCATTTTTATTTTTATTTTTTAATATATTTTATTGATTTGTTACAGAGAGAAAGGGAGAGGGATAGAGAGCTAGAAACATCGATGAGAGAGAGACATCATGTCATCAGCCACCTCCTGCATGCACCCCCCCCCCCGGCACTGGGGATGTGTCCGCAACCAGGATACATGCCCTTGACCAGAATCAAACCTGGGACCCCTCAGTCCGCAGGCCTACACTCTATCCACTGAGCCAATCCGGTTTTGGCATGTATGGCATTTTTAAAAAAAGAATCACTTGCATCTAATAGGATGGGGAACCAGTAATTGAAGTCAAAGGAACAATTCTCTTCCTTACTCTTCTAGCCAACCTTCCAGCCAGGGGAGGCCCTGTGACCAAATCCTACCCCAAGACACCAAACAGCAGCAGATGACAAGAAAGAGGTCGCAATCTGAAGCCGCATCAGTGACTCTGTAACCATGTGGGCAAGTCCCACAGAAGTACGTACTCAGGGAACGCAGGCCGGACTTAGTTTTAGAAGACCCTGAGAGATAGCAGGTAGGTCGGGTAGGAGGAGGGGATGTATATTCCAGACTGAAGAGTAGCTTTTGCCTCTTTAGAATGCAGAGAAAAGTGCTGAATGCATTTTATGTGCTTAGAAAATAAATACTGTCTTGAGCTGATAATTCTGCGTAAGCAGATCATTCCCAGACACAAGATCACTTCTTCTTAATGGCATTCGTGTCCTGCTTGGCACCTAATTTACTGCTGCTCAGAGGAAGCATTCAGACTGTCTGTGGATATATGCTTCCTGGCACCTCTCTCTCACACAATGGGGGACACAGGGCAAGACAGAGAGAAAGGAAAACACCAGACAAGAACGTTTGCTCCAATTACAACTTCAATTCTACCCAAAGACACCAAACAGCAGCAGATGACAAGAAAGAGATCGCAATCTGGAGCCGCATCAGCGACTCCGTAACCAGGAGGGCAAGTCCCACAGACGTGGTCCTGACACCACGGAGCAGCGGGACCGACACGGCACCGCCCTAGCATTTGAAATCCTTAGAAAGCCCTCGTAAAAAAAAAAAAAAAGGTGAAATCTGAGTGAAGTCTGTGGATTTGATTAACTGTACAGTGGTACCTCGAGATACGAGTTTAATTCGTTCCGTAACCTTGAGGCGTGGGAAACTATGAGACGCTCGAGTCTCGGTAAACTGGTGGGTCGTGTGCAGCCAGCCAATCCTGCGATTACTCCTATCTCAAATGTTGCTCGTATTTCAAAGCAAAAATCGCTCATATCTCAAAAATCTCGTATGTTAGAGCACTCGTATCTCAAGGTACCACTGTAGTTCCATAGATGATACCATTAGGACAGTGATTCTCAACCTTCCTGAGGCCGCGACCCTTGCATACAGTTCCTCCTGGGGTGGTGACCCCCAACCATGAAATGTTGCTACTGTGATACATCATGAGGTAAATATCTGCATTTTCCCATGGTCTTAGGCGACCCCTGCGAAAGGGTCATTCAACCCCCAAAGGGGTCGCGACCCACAGGTTGAGAAACGCTGCATTGGGGGAACCTGGCTAAGGGATACCATGGATTCTCTCTGCTATTGTTTTTGCCACATTCTGCAAGTCTATAACTGTTACAAAATATAGATTTAAAAAGACAAAATAGACTTACCTACTTGATTTTTTTTTTTAAGTTCAAACATTTATAAAATACTGTCACATGATCCTTCTGGGGGAAAAAAATTAGAGAACTGAACTAGAACCGTTCTTATTTGTCAGAAGCAGATGCCAGCACAAGGAGAGGCATGCCCAGCCCCACCTCTCCTACCACCTTGGACTGGGAGTCACCTGCATCCAGTATATTCCAAAGGCTTCATTTCCAATGTTGCTGCCCTGCATCTGCCCCCCTGAACAAGGGGCGGGCACTGTCGGGAGGAGGAGGAGGGCAGAAGGAAGGGGGACGGCCCCCAGCAGCTGGGGAAGAAGCCAGGCGGGATGGTCCCTTTCCCTCTCCCCGTGGTCTGGAGGCAGGTCAGTGCCAGCAGGCCAGGGAGGTGAGGAGAGCCGGGCAAGTGGAACACCGACCGGCAGCTGCCTTCACACCGAATCCCAGGAGCTCCGGCTGGGGGTGAGGGTTGGGGGGAGGCCAGCGGCTGGGAGAGGGCCACCAGCAGACCCCTCGCCTCACACTGAAGCCCTCACTCCGCCCTCTACAGATGCCGGGGATCTATCTCCTCCACCATCAGCCCGTGCGTGAGCTCAGTCATCTTTGTGTCCCTGACCTTTTACCGTGCACCAGTGAGCAGTTTTTCAGTTTAGAAAACTAGGAACATGACTTGGGCTGACTTTCCTTCTCTTTTCCCCGGATTTCTTTGTCCCTCTTAGGTGTCTACAACAAACATCAAATTCCCTACATTCACCAGTAAACCTCTCTCTCACATAGTGGGACGTAAGTGACTTTTGACGGACATCCTGAGGGGGCTGAGAGACATGAATAGCCAGCTCCCTGCTTCAGTGAAGTAATGTGATTGCAATTCCAAGACCGTCTACCACAGCGGTTCTCAACCTGTGGGTGGCGACCCCTTTGAGTCGCCTAAGACCATTGGAAAACACCTATTTGCCATGGTCTTAGGAACCTACACACCGCTCCTCGGTGTAGCAAAGTGTAGCAATGTAGTTTACTGTTGTCATATGAAGACTGTTGCCCATGCTACACCACGATTCAAGACAAAATTTCATTTATTTGTAATTAGAAATAAATATTTCACAACATATAATTACGTATTGTTTTTGTGATGAATCCCTATGCTTTAATTATGTTCAATCTGTAACCATGAAAATACATCCTGCCTATCAGATATTTACATGACAGTTCATAACAGTAGCAAGATTACAGTGATGAAGTAGCAACGGAAATCATTGTATGGTTGGGGGTCACCACCACATGAGGAGCTGTCTTAAAGGGTCGTGGCATTAGGAAGGTTGAGAACCACTGGTCTACCACAAGCCTTAGGATAAACCTTGTGCTCTTGGCTTGCAAAACCGGCACTAAAATCCCAAGAGTAGACGAGACAGCTCTCGGCTCCTTTGCTAGCCGAGAAGGCCAGGCTGGCCATGAGCATGGATGCTCTTGAGACCGGGGGTCTGTGTCTGAGACTCTGTCACAGGTCCACACCAGACTCACCCACCAACGAAAGCCCTGAATCCTGAAGAGTACAGTTTACACTCTCTGGGGCCAAATGCAAAGTGGGTAACCCTAGACCAGCGGTTCTCAACCTGTGGGTCGCAACCCCTTTGGGGATCGAACAACACTTTCACAGGGGTCGCCTAAGACCAACGGAAAATGCAGATATTTACATCACGATGCATAACAGTAGCAACATTTCATGGTTGGGGATCACCACCACGAGGAGCTGCATGCAAGGGTCTCGGCCTTAGAAGGTTGAGAACCACTGATCTAGACAGTGAGGTCCTACAATCTAAAAGGGGTAAGAAAGGAGGGGGGGGAGGGTGTGAAAGGAAATGGGGTTGTAGCCTTGTAAAGTCCTCGTGTTCTAGGGCTTGGACCCCCAGCATACGAGGAACAGGAAGTGCTTTCTTTCTGCCAATAAACCCAAGAAGCGTTTGTCTTCGATCTGGTGATATTAAAAAGCGATTACAAGGCCCCGCAGCCTCTTCCAGAGGCGGGAGAGAGAACATGGCCTTGGCGAGTCAGATAAAGCGCCCGAGTCTTCGAGAGACTCAGCTGCAGAAAACCATAAAGCGGGAAATATATAGGTTTAATTACCCCGCGCCAGCACAGGGCTACAGTGAGCAGACTGTACCGATGTGCTTTTATGGCTCCACAGCGCGCTTCCCCCCACGCCTCTTCCCCTGAACTGGGGAGCAACCGATCCGAGGGGCTCTCTGGTGTGGAGAGCAGTGGTTTCCTTCGGAGCGTGCCTTTCGCTTCCTCTCTCTGAGGCCAGCCTCCCCACCCACGGAAACACAGAAGCAGAGAGAGCCTCCGGAGTCCTGCTGCTGCCGGCAGTTTCTGGTTCCAGCCCAGGCCGGGGAGAACCAGCCGGGGGGGTGGGGGAGGGATGCTCAGCAAGTCACTCTCCCCAAAATTTGCTGTTCGGCTTGTGAAACAGACACATAGGACGCTGCTGCTTCCCTGAGCCGCTGTGGAGGCGCCTGAGCTGACAAAGAAAATGCCACCTCGCTAGAAGCTGTTCACCGCGATCCCTCGTTCCGTTTAAAGTCTGGCCCCCAGCTGAGACCGGTTTGGCTCAGTGGATAGAGCGTCGGCCTGCGGACTGAAAGGTCTCAGGTTCGATTCCGGTCGGGGGCATGTACCTTGCTTGTGGGCACATCTCCAGTGTGGGGCGTGCAGGAGGCGGCTGATCGATGTCTCTCTCTCATCGATGTTTCTGACTTTCTCTCTCTCTCCCTTCCTCTCTGTAAAAAATCAATAAAATATATTAAAAAGTAAGTAAGTAAGTAAGTAAATAAATAAATAAATAAATAAAGTCTGGCCCCCAAATCCTAGCAGTTGCTCTGTGCTGAGAGATGGTTGTCACACAGCACCAGGAGCCATCAGCAGCTGAAGGCACACGCACACTCTCCTCATCCCCGGCCTGCCTCCCGCAATGGGATGGGAGCACGCAGCATCCAGCATCCAGCATCCACGCTCCGGCATCTCGCACAGAAAGAAGAGCAAGTCTCGAGATGTTGAGGGGCAATGAACGCACTAGCTCTTCTCTGTCCCAACGGTCGCGCTCATCAGCGGTGGCCCAAGAACAGAGCTAAGCCAAGGGGATTCCCAGCCATGCAGCTAAAGCAATTCTCCCAAGTGCCTCGCGCGTCCGTGGAAAATAAAGCCATCACAGCCCTCCATCAGTGCACAGCCAGCAAAGTGTCTCTGGCATGAGGGGAAGGGGCAGGGGGAGGTTCACAGGACAAGTTTTTTAGGAAGTGGAGAGAGCAAGGCGATGCTGCAGATGGTTGGCGGCAGGAAACGTAAAAGCTAACGAGGATCTGAAAGGGAAGGAGGGAGACTTGGAGAGAGAGAGGAGTTTGCAGTGTGGAGCTGAAGATCATGGTGGAAAATGCTATATTTTCCAGCGTATAAGACTGGGCATATAAGACGACTCCCAACTTTTCCAGTTAAAATATAGAGTCTGGGATATATCCGCCCTATAAGATGCCACCCGGCGTACAAGATGACCCCCGACTTCTGAGAAGATTTTCTCAAAATACAGTACATCCCAGTCCCGAGGTGAGAAGGGATATATGCCCTTGACGCTCTATCCACTGAGCCAAAAACCCTCCCAGCCTCTCCCGGTACCTCTCCCCTCCAGTTTTCTGGGACAGGGCACTCAGTCTTCTGGTCACCCCACAGACCTCACAAATGGAGCTCCCGTTGGAGAAGTCCAGCTGGGGCTGCCGGGGCGAGGGGGAAAATAAGGGGGTGCTGGATCACAGAGGCAGAAAGCCCTGGCCCAGGAGGTGATGGAGTCGCCTCTGTGAGGTGGCCAGTCTGTATGGCAATTCGTGTGCATCTGGTCGGCATCACAGAATCAGCCTGGCTTGCGCATGTCGGGGGGACGGGGCGGGGGGAGGGGGGACATGCAGCTTTCTTCCCGTGAGCTGAAACCCCAGGCGGGCCAGCCTAGGAGTGGGAACACGCTTGTCACCCCCCAACTCCTGCACTTTGGTAATAGAGGGCGGAAGGTTCCAAAGGGTGTGTTTCACCTGCAAATTCCCTACCAAGTTCCGAGCAGAATGCTCAGCCACACAACCGTCTAACCAACACACATACTGAGCCTTTTATAGCTTTCGTTTGTCTTGTTAGAAGGCTTTTGCTCTCTCTCTGACATAATTACAAGTTCCATATTTTTGCCCGAAGGCTGAAATGCAAATCATTTCCTGGGTACGCCACAACTTCCAGCCCTGACTATATAAGGCAAAGCTGCATAGCCTTTCAAATTAAAAACATCATTTTCCTAAATGTGTGTATCATTACGATGTTTACCAAAGTGTTTTTGCTGTTTCGGTCCCAGTTCCTATGTATTTCAGTCAAAGGCCCGCTGGCGTCCTGCTGTAAGCTAAGCAATGTAGCCTGAAAACTTGGCAGAGTTTTTCTCCTCTTTGGATTTTCCTTTGAGTTCCTTCACAGCAGACTTTATGGGGCTCCAGCATAGCGTTTATAATGCCTGTAACTAGCAGGGGCTAAATTAATCTCTGTTGGTTAAAGTCCTCCTAGGCCTCTGAGAAATAGTTCTCTTCATTCACCCTTAAAAATACCTCTGCTGCCAAAACCGGTTTGGCTCAGTGGATAGAGTGTTGGCCTGCGGACTGAAAGGTCCCAGGTTCTATTCGGGTCAAGGGCACGTACCTTGGTTGCGGGCACATCCCCAGTAGGAGGTGTGCAGGAGGCGGCTGATCGATGTCTCTCATCGATGTTTCTAGCTTTCTACCCCTCTCCTTTCCTCTCTGTAAAAAATCAATAAACTATATTTAAAACAACAACAACAACAAAAAACACACCTCTACTGACAGACCTGGGTGCAAGTCCTGACTCCTTCACTTAGGACAGCGGTTCTCAACCTGTGGGTCGCGACCCCTTTGGGGGTTGAACAACCCTCTCACAGGGGTCACCTAAGACCATGGGAAAATGCAGATATTTACATCATGATGCATAACAGTAGCAAAATTTCATGGTTGGGGGTCACCACCCCATGAGGAACTGTATGCAAGGGTCGCGGCCTTAGGAAGGTTGAGAACCACTGCCTTAGGACATTGTGCAAATTTCTCCCCTTCAGGAATCTGCCTTTCCTCCTCCATTAAATAGGAATGATACTATCACAAAGTTCTCGTTATGCAGGTTTCTGACAGCCACAGGGCATAGAATGGGTACTCAGACCGTGTGAGTTTCCTTTACTTCCTCTGCTTCTTTCTTACCCATGCAGCTCCCGATTCTAAAGGAGTCACGGAGAATATAATGGAGTCTGGACATCCTCCTGAGTGGAAGAGCCTTTTATAAGCAATGCTGTCTTGAGCATCTTCCTAGGCTAGGCCCAGTAAAGCCAGGAGGGAGGGGAATGGCCAGGAACTTAGATCATGAAATCAGGGGAACCTGGGTTCAAAGGGCAGTTCTACCAGGACTAGTTGGGTGACCTTGGCTGTTGTTACCTAACCTCTCTACATGTCAGTGTCCTTGTGAGTAATTGGGGATCATAGCAGTGGCCTACACTGCAGGGTTATAAGAGTATTAAATGACAAAATGTACCTACAGGGCCTAACATAGTAGGTGGTGTGTTGTAAATACAGTGGTACCTTGAGATACGAGTTTAATTCCTTCCGTAACCTTGAGGCGTAGGAAACTATGAGACGCTTGAGTCATCGTAAACTGGTGGGTCGTGTGCAGCCAGCCGATCCGCGCGATGACTCCTATCTCAAATGTGGCTCGTATTTCAAAGCAAAAATCGCTCGCTCGATGGCTGGTATCTCAAAAATCTCGTATGTTAGGGCACTCGTATCTCGAGGTACCACTGTACTTAGTGTCAGGGATCATTCTCTGTTACTAGCCGCGACAGGCAGGACACCCTTGCCATGCTAGCCAGAGGCATGGCTCCTGGTCAGCCTGCTGCTGCCTCACTCACTGCATGACTTTGGACAAGTCACTTCAGTGATCTATACTTCTGAGTCCTCATCAATAAAATAGGAATGACAATAGGACAAATGATATGGGGACATTCCTCCAGCACTGTCGGGAGCATTAAATAAGACAATGAGCAGAAAATATGGTATAGAGATTTTAGAAGATAGTATGATCCAAAATGTTACAGAAATGCAAATGAATATTAATCATGATGTTCTCATGTTTGATTTTTTTTGTTTTAGTATGTTTTCATTAATTTGCAAGAGAAAGAAAGAGAGAGAGGGGGTTATAGATAGAAACTTCAATGAAAAAGAAATTTCATCCATCAGCTGTCTCCTGCACTCCCCATACTGGGGATGGAGCCCACCATCCAGGCATGTGCCCTGACCAGGAATCAAACCGTTGACCTCTTGGTTCTTAGGATGATGCTCAACCACTGAGCCACGCCATCCAGGCCTAAGGTTCTTTTATTCATCCAGTAAGCAAGTTGGTATGCATAGGACTTAACTGGGTGCCAAGCAAAAAAATCAACTCATAAGCATCCATTAGTTAGGAATCACACTTCAAAAGGAAGAGTTTTAATGCCTCATACATATTTATGTGGTCTATTTCTGACTTAGGAATTCACCAGCCCGTTTTCCTAATATTAAAATCTCCTCTCTCACTGGAGGTTTCAAAGAAAGTGAAGAAAGGAGACAAGAGAATAAACTGCACACACTGAAGGCAGATTAAAAGTAGCAAGGGGAGTGAGCCCTCCTGCAGAGCCCTGGAGCCACTTTCCAGGGGACAAGACTCGACAGCACATTATTTGCCCGATCAAGAGACCAGGAAGCAGGGATGAGGCCTCCAGAGTGGGTGTCTGGGTTCAAAATTCTCCTTAGAAAATAGGACTCAAACCTTCCCTTTTTCAGGATTCAGCACCGGTGGGAGAAAGAGGAGTGGCAGCTCATTCCTCTCCCCTTCATGAAGGTGATCAGCTTGTTACATATGTATTGAACCTCTACTATATCTTATCTAATAAAAGAGTAATATGCAAATTGACTGTTACTCCAACACACAAGATGGCTGCCCCTATGTGGTCAAAGATGGCTGCCCAATATGGACACAAGATGGCCAACACCATGGCCAGCAGAGGAGGACAGTTGGGAGGGACCAGGTCCACAAGGGAGGGCAGTAGTGGGCAATCAGGCCAGCAGGGGAGGGCAGTTAGGAGTGACCAGGCTGGCAGAGGAGACAAGTTGGGGGTGACTGGGCCTACAGGGAAAGGCAGTTGAGGGATACCCAGGCCTGCAGGGGAGAGAAGTTGGGGGGGACCAGGCCTGAAGGGGAGGGAAGTTAGGGGTGACCAGGCCAGCAGAGGAAGGAAGTAGGGGGTGACAGGGCTTGCAGGGAAGGGCAGTTGGGAGATACCCATGCCTGTAGGGAAGAGCAGTTGGGAAAGACCAGGCCAGCAGGGAAGGGGAGTTAGGGGTGAGCAGACCTGTAGGGGAGGGCAGTTAGGGGCAAACAGGCTGGCAGGGGAGCAGATAGGCATCAATCAGGCTGGCAGGGGAGTAGTTAGGGGTAATCAGGCTGGCTGGCAGCAGTCGTTAGGGGCAATCAGGAAAGCAGGCAGGTGAGCAGTTGGGAGCCAGCAGTCCTGGATTGTGAGAGAGATGTCCTATTGGGATCAGGCCTAAACGGGCAGTAGGACATCCCTGGAGGGATCCCAGATTGAAGAGGGTGCAGGCTGGGCTGAGGAATACCCCCTCCCCCACACACAAATTTCATGCACCGGGCCTCTAGTTATGGCATAAAATATAAAACATAAAAATTATCAGGAATATAACTAAACATTGAAAAAAGTTCAATTTGATAAGAAATTTCCTACTCTATAAAAATAGTGCAAGTAAGCCACCATAAATAAAAATTTTGAATTCTATACTTTGTGACTTCAGACATATACATTTTAAATATCTGTGAACTATTTATAAAAATTGACCATGGAATTGATCACATGATGAATCTCGGGATTTTTTTCAAACAGTATAAATTTGTAGATGACATTCTCTAATTGCAACAGAAATAACAAAATAATAGCTAATTTAAACGTTTTAAAGCCATTCTTCCTATTATCAAGTGAGAAGTTTAACATCATAGAGCTACATAAACCTGATGAAAATAATAACTAAGTATTAGCTATACTCCAAAGCCAAATCTACGTGGAGTAACTGGGTGAACCTGGGAACTATGGCTGCCTCCTGGGAAGATTAGGGAGGGGAGGAAGGAGTGTCCTCAGTTGCTCTATAAGCCCTTTTGTAAACTTCAAATGTTGCATTATGTACAGAAAGGACCACAAAATACAGAACGATTTTTCACTCAAATTAATAGTCAAATATTTTCATTACTAATGAACGATGTTGTTTAAATGAACTATTCAATTAACTCAAGAAGCTAGAAAATAATTTTTAAAAAAGGCAACTACAAGAAAAGCAGGAAGAGTAAAATAACAACCCAATCAGAAAACTAATGAATTTTAAAACAATAAAATAAATCGATGGATAGGCAAGTAAATAAATAGATAAGAAGAAAGGTGGTTATTTCGGAAAATAATTTTAAATTGACATAATTCTGGCAAATCTAAATAAAGAAGAAACAAAATTAAAAAGGAGGTGGAAAATAAAAGAGGTCACCATTCACTAAGTGCCATGTGCTGTGTTTCAAGTATTTGGCATAGATCGTTCCTTTTTTAAAATATACATATATATTTTTATAGATTTCAGAGAGGGAGGGAGAAAGGGAGAGAGAAAGAGAGAAACATCGATGATGAGAGAGAATCATCGATCGGCCGCCTGCTGCATGTCCACACTAGAGATCAAGCCTGCCACCTGGGCATGTGCCCTGTCCGGGAATCAAACCATGACCTCCTGCTCTTTAGGTCGAAGCCCAACCACTGAGCCTCTCCGGCCAGGCCATTCCTTTTTATTTACCAACAGATAAGTAAAAATATCTTAAGAATTAAAGAGAATTCTTCCCACAATTATATTTTAGCACATTTAGAAACTCTACAAAGTGAATAATTTTCTAGAAATAGTAATAAGATTAATTCAACGAACTAGGAATGCTGAATACCCATGGAAGACACTGCAAATGCTATCGAGCAATAAAATGCAAAACTGCCTGGGAAAATGCTATGGTCCTTTCAAGTTTTCAAAAACCCAATCCAGCTGAAACCGGTTTGGCTCAGTGGATAGAGCCTTGGTCTATGGACTGAAAGGTCCCAGGTTTGATTCTGGCCAAGGGCATGTACCTTGGTTGCGGGCACATCCCCTTTGGGGGGCGTGAAGGAGGCAGCTGATCCGTGATTCTCTCTCATCATTGATGTTTCAGTCTCTCTCTGCCTCTCCTTTCCTCTCTGTAAAAATATCAATAATATATATATATATATATATTTAAAGTTTCTTCTTTTTTTATATATATATATTTTTATTGATTTTTTACAGAGAGGAAGTGAGAGGGATAGAAAGTCAGAAACATCAATGAGAGAGAGACATCAATCAGCTGCCTCTTGCACGCCCCCCCTACTGGAGTTGTGCCTGCAAGCAAGGTATATGCCCCTGACCGGAATCGAACCTGGGACCTTTCAGTCCTCAGGCCGACGCTCTATCCACTGAGCCAAACTGGTCTTGGCAAAATATATATTTTTTAAAAAAACATACTTCAAAACCCCGATCCACATCCACATTGTAAAACCTATTGCAGAGCATATAAAATAAAGAACAGTTATCCCAATCCACTTTCCATGTTAGCATAGCACGTACCAAAACAGGACAATAACAAGTTAATTTCTAAAGAGGGTCCTGTGGAAATGAGTGTCATTTGGGGGGAGGGGGTTTTACTGTGAATTAGTTGGGAAAACATTCTCGGAGATTCGTAGCACATGTTCGCATATGCTAAGCAGAAACGCCTGAAAAAAAGAATTTCGTTTAAATGTTTTCCTCTGCCTCTCTCAAAGGTATCCGACCATGAGATTTTCCCTTGTAATATTCCTTCTTAAAAACACTTCAGAAATGGTACTCCAGATAAGATTCATTTATGGAGACCATCCTAAATTGAGGAACCGGTACAATTAAGTCAAAGTATATTAAACTAATAAGCCAGCACAATCAAGTAAGGATTAACCCAGAAATGCAAAGGTTATTTGATATTAGAAAATATATTAATATAACACATTGCATTAGGTAGGTCAAATGAAAAAGAGCTCATAAATATCAAAAAAAAGGACCAAAAAAAATCACTTAATAAAATTCAACGTAATTTTTTTAAATTTTAAGCCCTCTAGTGAAGTAGGAAGCAAAGTGTATTTCCTCATCTCTCTTAAACCAATCGCCAATACCTCTTAGCAGCAGATTATTAAAGTTGCTTTCATTAAAATCAGGGGAAGTAAGCATGCGCAGGATCACTACTAAAATTAAAAAAAAAAAAAGCTATATAAATCTTAGCACAGCAGGGTGGAAGGAATAATTACTTGTACAAGAGGATATGACTGTTTTTCTGGAAAATGTTAAGAGAACCAAAAATCCGCTAACACTAATAACGCTCGACAAATTGGTCAATTATGAAATACATATTCGAGATTCTGTTTTCTTTATATTAGCGATAACTCGTTGAGAAATGTAATGAGGGGGTACAGGGTCCTCGGCGCCCGGCTGTGCCTCCTGTTTCCACCGTGTTGGGGGCACAGCCCCGGGGACCCCCTGCCTCCAGCTCCCCCTCCTGCGGCTCCTCCGCCTCCACCTGCACAGCCACCTGCACAGCCACCTGCACAGCCACCTGCACAGCCACCTGCGGACCAGCCCGCACCCCGTTCCCCCTTCACTCCTGATGCCCCCCGCCAGAAGCGCCCCGTTCCCAGAAGGACCCCCCAGGTGGAGGCTGCCCCCTGCCCGGCAGCGGCCCACACCCACCTCTCTCTTCTCTGGGGGCTCCATTTCCACCGCAGGAGCCGCTGGCAGATCTGCACCCGCCGTCCTCCTCCAGGAGGGGCTCCCCCAGGTGAGGCCACACTCAGCGCCGCCGCCCGGCCTGGGAGAGACCGGCCCGGCCCGGGGGCAGCTGCAGGCCGGTCTCCCCGCAGGCCCCCTGCTCCCTGGCTTCCTGCAGAACCACTTCCGGGGCAGGAGGGGCGGCTCATTAAGAAGAGGGGCCACACCTGCCTCCCCCCCGCACCTGCCTCCCCTCCGCAGGCGGCGGCCCGGGCCGGGCTGGGAGCATCTCGGGAAAGGCCCCTCCAGCACCGCTGGGGCCTGTGGGGCCAGAGGCCTGGGAGGGGCCTCTGCTCCCCTGGGGTCTGCTTCCCCCTGAGCCTCTTCCCAAACCGCTGGCCGCTCTTCCCACCACCCGGAGCCTCTCCCAGGCACTGGCTGAATGAGACAAGGAAGCTTTGTGCAGCAAAAAAAAATAAAAAAATGTAATGAGGGGAAGGCTGGTTCACAATAGCTACAAGTTATGGAAAATGAGAGGAGAAGAAACTTGAACAAATGGAAAGATACCATATGCCCTTGGAGAGTAAACTAAACACTAATGGAAAATGTCAAAACTCCCAAATAAATGTACATTTTTTATATAATGCCAAGCATTGTATGTGACAACCATTGTGCGAAGATACCTAAATCTTAAAAAAGTGAAATTGGTGGAAATGTACATAAACTGTATACTTTAAGATATTCAAGTGTCTTTTAATCCTAATTAGAACAGTATAATGCTGGTGTAAGAATCAATAGATCAATGCAACTAAACAAGCAGGCTTGAAACAGACCCTTGTATCTACCTAATACAAAAATAACATGCTAATTGACCATACCTTTGCGACGCCCACCAGCCAATCAGGAGTGAGTATGCAAATTGACCCAACAAAGATGGAAGTTTAATTTGCATACACAGGCACCAGGCGACCAGGGGCGGGGTAGGATGCTTGTATGGTAATCATGGTGATGACACTGGTGTTCCACACCATCCCAGCCCCTCCAAGCCCCTGGGCAGTGTGCAAAGGTGGAAAGGCGGCTCCGGCAGCCAGGGGAAGGAAGGCCCATTCTTGCACAAATCTTTGTGCATCGGGTCTCTAATATATTCTAAGTTGATATGAGAAAGTATACATTATAAACCAATATGGAAAAAATAGGTTACTCCATAAGAGGTTTATATAAAAGTAGCTATTTTTTGGGGGGGAGGAAAGAGTGAGATCAACTTATGGTCTCAATTAACAGCACACAAAAATGGGTCTCAAATGCTATACTGTAACTTAGGTGACTTTTGGTCACATGCATGCAGGTGACAGCACATTCATCTCAGAAGTGGGCCCCTTCTCAAGTCTGTTCACATGCTAGTAGGCACTGGCTAGCACTTGGTTGGCCCAAATACCAGCATACACCCACTGCAAATATATCAAACCACAGGTATCGGCCATGTCATACGTTAAACTCTCAGAGCCAGGACCTCCTGGGGAATATTCTGGAACACAACATTTGGCTGTTGAGTTGTAGAGCTGAAAGATGCCAAAACTCTGCCACTACCTACTTAGCAATTCATACGGTTTCTTCAGGTATCAAAAGCCAATAATGAGATCTTTCCTACCTACCTCAGAGCCATGTTGAAGGAAGCGGTCAGTTAAATCGCTTTTACAAGTTTTTTAAATGACTCCTCAAAAGTAATGAATGTGTAAAATCTTTATATATATATTGGCTGCCATTATTGGATACTTGGAGATGTATAGCTACAGGGATGGGTATGGGTCAATAGAAGCATCTGGAAGAAATATGCTTTGGGCTGGGCTTGGAAAAAAAGGGGAAGTGGTCACTGGTAAAGTAGCAATGACGAAAAAATATCAGGTGGACAGGAGCAGAGTCTACAAAGGGGCTGAGGAGGCTGCTGACAGAGCCATTTTTTTCTTATTCTTCACGAGGCAAAATGTCTGAATAAAGCAAGACCCAGCGGACAGCCCTTTATTTTCCTCCCAACGAATCCTGGCTACTTGCTCAAAGCTCCCTGCAAAATAATGTTTCATTGTCAACAGCCTCTCTCAGCGTTTGCATTTCTTGGCTCCTGCATTCCAAATTAACAGAACTTGTGCTGCAATCATGTTTTCACTCTATAAGATACACAAGACTTTTTTACCCCCTTCGAGCTAAACAGCCAAGTTGACTTCCATCGAGTCATCGTCAAAGAGCATCTGATGAACCCCCCACCTGTACACGTCATTTAACACGGCAGTGAGGTAAGGAGGCTGAGTGAGGAAAGGGCCAGTTCACGTGGTGGCTACTTTCAAATGGGAGGGAGGGTTTAGAAAGACATATTCTCGTTGAGCTTTGGCACCGTTTCAATATGGTTCTGGAGACTGAAATAGACCTGAATGCTGATCTGATCGACAGTACAACTTCCCACTCAAAGTAAAACTCCCATGATAATAGATTTGATATCTGACCACCTCCTTCTGCTTGGAAATGTCTAAAGGTGGGGAAACACACTACCCCAAATGGTAGTTCATTATATTTTGAGTCAATTTTAACTAAAAGAGAGTTTTTCCTTTATTTGGAAATTTACCAGTTCACATCTCTGTGTTACTAGTGTAATTCAGTGAAAAGCACAGGAGATTTAGAATTACAGTGGTACCTCGAGATACGAGTGCCCTAACATACGAGATTTTTGAGATACGAGCCGTCAAGAGAGCAATTTTTGCTTTGAAATACGAGCAACAGTTGAGATACGAGTCATCGCACGGATCAGCCGGCTGCACACGACCCACCAGTTTACCGTGACTCGAGCGTCTCATAGTTTCCCAGGCCGCAAGGTTACGGAACGAATTAAACTCGTATCTCGAGGTACCACTGTACACAGAATTGAGTTCAACTCCCAATTCTGCCACTTACTAGTTGTTTGACTTTGGGTATCTTCCTTAAGGTGTTCAAGACTCAGTTTCCTCACCCATTAAATGAGGATAATAACCTCTACCTTGGTGGTTTGATATGTGAATGAAGTTAAGGTAAAAAGTCTGCAATTGACCTGGCATGTAACAGTTGCTCAAGAACAAAATATTATCAACCTCACTTGGTCTAGCTCTATCATCTACTGCTAAATTCTATATCTTCTTTATATACATATGATAGTCCTTTAAATATGTGATGATGGTAATGATTCCTGACCCTGGTCTTTACCTAACGAACCATTCCCAGTTCCTGCATCATTTTACAGTGTCATTCAATCCTAAGCCACTGTGCTCCTGGGGCCAAAGACATAGTCCAACAGAATGGGATATGGATAGGTGGTTGGATGAGTTAGCGTTTAGGACATCTATCAACCAAGAATATGATACAATCCAGGTCAACACTTCAGTCCAAACCATGACGAGATGGAAAAAATGAATCCAAATATAACATTAATCACAATCAATGTGAATGGACTTATCTGGTTATAAGACAAAATATTAATAAAAAAAAAACTGGTAAAGTTGTATCATCAGACAAAATAGATTTAAAGACAAAATGATTACTAGATACAAAGAGAATCACTACATAAAAGGCTCAATTCACTGGAATATATATTGAGTGGCCATATTATTATGATCTCTGAATGCATAATTACACACACACACACACACACACACACACACACACACACACAAATATACATACATATATTAGAGGCTCAGTGCATGAATTCATGCATGGGTAGGGTCCGGTCAGCTTGGTCAGGGGAAGGGGACATGGGTGGTTGGCCGGCCTGCCAGCTGGTGGAACTCCTGATCAAGGGGACAATTTGCATATTAGACTTTTATTATATAGGATATACACTCAGTGGCCAGATTATTATGCGTTCAGAGCTCATAATAATCTGGCCACTCAGTGTATAACATACTAGAGGCCCAGTACATGAAATTCGTCTCTCAGCTTGGCCTGCATGCTCTCCGATCTGGGACCCCTCAGATATCCCTCTAGCAATCCAGGACTGATGGCTCCTAATTGCTCACCTGCCTGCTGGCCTAATCCCCCTCACTGCTCTCTCCTGCCATCCTGATTGCCCCTAACCACCTTTGCCTTGGCCCTGCCACCATGGCTTTGTCTGTGAGGACATCTAGAAGATTATCCAGAAGACATCTCATCTAATTAGCATATTATCCTTTTATTAGTATAGATTTTACATGTATGTGCATTTAGTAAAATGTGTTTAGAAGTACATAGAGCAAACAATGTCTGAACTACAAAGACATGAACAAATCCAAATAATAATGGAAGATTTCAATATACCTCAGTAACAGATATATAAAAAAAATAACAACAATAATTTTAATGACATAAAAATCTGAACAACACAACAAACTTGATTTGATGTATATCTATAAAATAATGAATCCAATAATTTGAGAACATATATTCTTTTCAAGCATGCATGATTTATGAAAATTAAGCACATATACCAATCCAGATTTCAAAGACTAAGTGCAGGAAAAAAACATTATAGGATATCTTATTAATTATATTAATTACATGTTGAGACAATATTTTTGACAATGGATTAAGTAAAATATATTACCAAAAATTATTTCACCTGTTCTTATTTTTTAATGTGGCTATTAGAACATTTAAAATTAGATATGGAGCTCTCATTATATTTCTATTAAACAAGGATGTTCTAAGAAATAACTGAACCATGTATTCATGATTATCCATGTCTTCATTAAGTAATGATGGATTGAAATTTTCATTGTTAAAACTGGTAGGAGAGAAAGAAAAATGTGCTTCAAGCTGAAAAGCCAGGACAATAATAAATGAAGTCCTTTGCTAATTGAATGCAAAGTGAGGAATTGAAATCCCTATAATCCTCAAACCTCACTTCTCCATGAATACAGAGAAAGGCACAAGTAGAAAGGAATTAAATATGTCCTCATTGTCTTAGCTTTGGGAGGAAGGAAAGGGACTTTTAAATATTCTGGCAATGGTGGGTGTAACTAAAAGGGAATCTAGCGATGTTATGGTAAAACTACATAGGTCCTATCTTTAAAATAGGTTTGAAACAGAGTCAGCTGTTGAGATTGGAGGAGGATCTATATAAAAGGTTCTCTGTGCACCACTTTGCCCCAGCTACCAAATTTATACCCGAAATCTCTTGAAAATTCCTTTGTTAGCATATATGCTCGTTGGTGTTTCCAGGAAACACCTTGTGAAATGTACATTCTCATCTCAGTATGAGGCACTAAATCCTAGCATTTGTTCGTTTCTCACATATACCTTAATCTGAGCTATTTTTATAAACTTCTTTCCCCAGACAACTCACTAGCACTATAGCCTTGTAAAAAAAATAGGAATTTTCTTCAGAAGGGAATAATGAAGGACAAAGGATCACTTATTAAGTGATCATCGTAATAAATCTCATATCCATCTACCCATAAAACACCTACCCTTGGGTACTAGTCCTCCATTTATCCAGACTCCAGAGAGAAAAGAAATGTTTTCTGGAACGTTCTCCATTATTAATGCTGAGGAAACTTAAAAGCATTTTCCACCCTGTAGAGGTCCGAAGCATGTAGGGAACACAACATGGACACTGATGCCAGCTTTGTGAAAGATAAACAGGAAATGCCACCTAGAGTCATGTTTAGACTTCAATCGCTCGTTAATGTCACTGAGACAGGGCCAAACCCAAATGAGTCCTCCCTTTAACCGATTTTAAACAATTTTGATTTGTGTATCCTACTCAACATTGTTCAATTACAGATCATCTAACTTTGTAATTGCCCAAGCCTCTGATTTCTCTTTTGTCATCTGCTGAACACCTCCAACCATCTCACTGCTTACTAACGTCTGGGTGGGCAGGAGGAGGAGGAGGTAGTTAAATTTATACCAGTCAACCTCACTTCTTAGCAACACTGTAAAATATTCCTACCGGGGAAAGTGAGGTTTTTGTGTTATCTGAGAGTTTCACTTAACTACATTGCAAGACTAAAAGGAGTGGAAATGTGTTCATGTTTTTTCATGCCTGCTTAAAATTCCTTTTTTTTTTTTAATAAAAGTAAAATCAAGAAATCCTTCCTCAGTTATAAACCTGCACCTCTGGTCCACCCCCCTTCAGCCCACCCGCTACCACCATTACGGACTCTCATATTTCTTTCATCTTGTCATTCCAGTGGAAAAGGGACTTGTGCCTGTTTGCTGAGGCATTTCACTGAAGCTCCTGGCTTCTACTTCTACTTCATCACTCAGCAAGGAATAACTCCTTCCCTTCCCCCATCTCTTCCCAGGATGCTGCAGGTCAATCAAGAATTTTAGAGCCACCATAGTGTAACCTGAATAAAACTTGGAACCAAGAGATAGGGAGGCGAGAAGGAACTAATACATAATCTGTGTTCATCCCACAACACAAGTATATGCACAGGTTTAGGTTCACATGCTCAACCAGCAATCGTCAACCTTTCGGACCTCACGGACCACCACAGCTGCCAAAGGTGAGAACCTCAGTGAACCCGAGGAGTTAGCTTTCCATGGTGTTTAGCTATGAGCTAGGGACCTTGAAGCCATGAAGTTAGGTGATCTGTGAATGGACTGTCAGGACCCAAGCACAATCCAAGTTCAGGGTGATAGAGTGCCTTCTAAAAAAAAAAATTCTCTTCCAAGAAAGGTATTTTAAGAGGAAGATAACACATCACAGAGCATCTAAAATGTTTCATCTACAATATCTAGCAAACAATAAAAATTGCAGGATCTGCAAAGGAAAAGGGAAATGGGACTCATAGTTAAGAAAAAAGTGATCAATAGAAATTGATCCCAAGATGGCTCACACATTAAATTTACCAGACAAATACTTGAAAATAATTATTATAAATATGTTTGAAAAGTAAGTATATAAATGTGTGTGTGTGTGTGTATGGTCTTCATTAATAAACAAATGAAAATAGAAGAGAAATGGAAATTGTAAACAAGAACCAAATTTAAATTCTAGGACTAAAAAGTATAATAATTAAAAAATGTGGACAGGTCTAAAAGACATTTTAGGAGTTATTCCTTAGGATATTCAATAGTGGTGAAAGGATAGGAAATAAAGCAAAGGGAACGCCCTCTAATTGTCCTCAGACAGCTACATGGGTGATGGTGTTACGTCTTGAGATCGGTAACGCCACAGAAAAAGCAGGTTCACATCGTCCTGAAAGCCAAAGCCAGAGTGCCACGGTGCGGAGACAATAAGGGCCAAATGACAGGGTGGCAGAATCATAAGAGCTACACAACAACATAACGGGGTCTTGTTGCTAAGCAGAGAGTGCCCATCATAGGAAACTACTGACGGGAGCTAAAGTAACTATCTATACTAATAAAAGGATAATATGCAAATTGGTAATATGCAAATATGCCCTCACATTAACGACCAAACAGCAGACTGTGTGGGGCGACAAGGCCAGCAGGGGTGCTAGTTAGGGATGACCAAACAACTAAACAGCGGGCTGTGTGGGGCAACCAGGCTGGAGGGGAAAGGAGGGGACAGTTGGTGGCAACCAGATGGGCAGAGGGAGGCAGGGAGAGGCAACCAGGCCAGCAGGAAAGGGAGTTGGGGGTGACCAGGCCAGCATGGGGTGGCAGTTAGGGGTGATCAGGCTGGCAGGCAGGTGAGCAGTTAGGAGCCAGTGGTCCTGAATTGGGAGAGGGTGCAGGCTGGGCTGAGGGGACCGCACCTCCCCCTATGCAAGAATTTTGTGCACTGGGCCTCTAGTAGATTCTATAGAAGGAAATAACATTATCTGGGATTTGACTCGGTATCACATAAATCCCCTTTCAGAGTTAAAATTCTTTTGTTCCTGAGTCATTATGAGACCCCTGTACTATAGTGAATGAAATACAAGTATAAGTTTAACCATGTAAAAAAGATAAGATGTCTAGGGCTTAACCTGCCCTTTCATAAAGATGATGATGTTATAGGCAGAAAAATGTCTCCCCCGCCTCCCTTTCAGATGTTCAAATCCTAATCCCTGAACCTACAAAAATGTTAGGGTACGTGGTCAAGGGGAATTAATATGGCTGAGCAACTGACGTAGAACAGCGAGGTTACCCTGGACTGTCCAGGTGGGCCCAGTAAAACCACAAGAGCTCTGAAAGCAGACGTTGCATGGAAATGAGTCAAGGCCCATGGACGGGGAATGTCAGCCGCTGAAAGCTGGGAAGGGCCAGAAAACGGATTCTTTTCTAGAGGACGCAGGGCAAGCTCACAGCCTGCAGGACGCATGCCTCGCTTATGTGGCCCGTGTTAGCTTTTGAGTTTGACACGCTTGTTCTAACGCCTCCAGAAATGAAAGCAGTCCTACTAGCACCTCGATGTTAGCCCAGTAAAACCTGTGCCACATATCCAACCTACAGAGCTATAGATATCAAATCATTAAATAAAATGATTGTGTAAGTCATTAAGCTCATGGTAATTTTTTAAAATATATTTTTATTGACTTTTCACAGAGAGGAAGGGAAAGGAATAGAAAGTTAGAAACATTGATGAAAGAGAGACATCCATCAGCCGCCTCCTGCACGCCCCTACTGAGGATGAGCCCGCAACTAATGTACGTGCCCTTGACTGGAATCGAACCTGGGACCTTTCAGTCTGCAGGCCGACGCTCTATCCACTGAGCCAAACCGGTTTTGGCTCATGGTAATTTTTAATAGCAGCAATGGGAAACTCATACAATTACCTAGAACTGTGTTATCGAATTGAGTAGCCATTATTCACATGGTATTATTTAAGTTCATTACATTAAAATTCAATTCCTCAGTCACCATAGCCACGTTTCTAGGAATCACTAGTCACCTGTAGTTAAGTGGTCACTATATTGGACAACGTAGATAAACACGTTTATTATCACAGAAATTCACATCAGATTATAGTGATCTCTTCAGTGTCTCCCCTCAGTCATGCGTTAAGGCCTTAACTTTGTGAAGGGCTATTTTTAAAGATATATAACCCTCCTTTTGTCTCCTAGATTAAAATTAAAAACTGTATGTCTCTAGGAGAAAATAAATAAATTACCACGATATAACTAAATCAAACAAGCTCTGGGCTTATAAGAAATGAACAATTGGACATAAGTACTTTTGAGTTCAGAGAAGAAGTCTACAGTGAATATACGATGAATATACGTATTTGAGTGACAGCATTGTAGATGGTGTTTGAGGTCAACAGCATTCATGAAATTGTCTAGGGAGAGAGTACAGAGTAAGAAAAAAAGGAGGATTTCATTCAATTTGAGCCTTGAGCAACTTTAACTTTTAAAGAGTTGATAAAGAAGGATGAATAGGGAAGAATCTTAAAGAGAGAGGGAGCTAAATTATTGACGCTTTATTTCTATGGATTCTTTAAACATTTCTATTGCCAGTCGCCCAAAGATATTTCATCTATCTTGAACCTACCTCTCTACTGGGATTCAATTTTATTTACTGTATTTTAATCATAATTTTTTTGGTCTGTTTCTTCTATTGTCTTTGAGAATAGGGACTTTGTTTCTTAAAATTATACCTGAAACTTTATCATGGGCCTATTATAAAAAAAAAAGAAATCTCATTATGGTTTTGCTGAGTCAAGCCATGGAGTTAGGAGAATGTATTTTCATTGAGCTCAGAGGTTTTAATTTCAGTTTTCTCCTACATTTGTGACTATTCCAGAAGGTCAAGGTTGCACAAAATAGGAAAACTGAATAGCAAGACCATTACTGCAATTTAAAATTTACAAAGAACTACAAAAGTGTAATGACTATTATGTAAAAAAAAAATCAAAATCATTTCCTCCTCTGTAACTCTTCTGGGTTTCATTCCCAGTACTGATATAATAAAACCTGAAAATGTAAAGCACCTAGCATCAATGATAAGGTCATGTTATTCAAAATTATACTATTGCTGAAAATCATAACTTCTCATTTTAACATTAAGCCTTCATTTTAAATGTGTGCCTTCAAATGTTTAACATTTGGTCTTCATGCCCGCTGATATGGCTCAGTGGTTAGGTGTCAATCCAGGAATCAAGGAAACACCAGTTCAATTCCAGTCAGGGCACATGCCCGGATTGCAGGCTTGATCCCCAGTAGTGGGGCAGGCAGGAGACAGCTGACCAATGAAGTTTCTTCGTCATCATTGTTTTTCTCTATCCCTACCCCTTCCTCTCTCTCTCTCTAAAAATCAATAAAAACATTTTTTAAAAAGATAAATAAAATGTGGTCTTCATTCATGTATACATAACTTCGTCAGTGACATTTACCTTGTTGAAAAGCCTCTCTCTAAGGTAGCCCCTATTTCAGTTAGACTCTCTACCTCAGATGCCCTCCAGGTACTGACCCCAATTCTTCAGAGCCGAGCCCCACTCTTCTGCAGCAATATGCAAGTCATATTGCTGCGTCTCCCCAAAGCTAACAAAATGCTCAGTCACCCCTGTCATTTGGAGAGGAGAAATATAACAGGTAGCACAAAAGCTAACAGACACAGGCTGAAGGACACATACCCGGCTTAAAACAACAGAGTCACTGGTTCAAAACCAGGGACTCAAGAAAAAGTCCACAAGTCAAGTAAGCATAAAATTCCACGGGTCAAGTCAGCGTAAAATTCCTCAGGTCAAGAACAGTCAGTCTGTCTTAAAAAGAAAATCAGGCGGCTAAGTCCAGGCAATAAGGAGCAATCAGCAGTGGCCAGCAAGGCTTCAAGGCTACTGCTGTTTGCTTCACCCCAAAACAAAGCACCCGACATACGATGGCAGGATACTTTCGCACAGTCACCCAGCAGGAGGAGAGAAAGGCCCTCCGGTCTTTGCACGCTATTCACATTATCTTTTGAGGTTCATTATAAAAAATAAAATAAAAATACAGAAACCCCACTGCCGAAGGTAACAATTCTATGATCTAGCTAATAAAAGAGTGACATGCTAATTGACCATACCTTCACCATGACCATCAGCCAATCAGGAGCAAGTATGTAAATTAAGCCGACAAATATGGCAGGTTAATTTGCATACACAGGCACCGAGCAGCCAGGGGTGGGACACTTGCGTCATCGTTCCACACCGTCCCAGATGCTCTGGGCCTCTGGGCAGCGTGGGAAGGTAGGAAGGCGGCTCTGGCCAGAGCAAAGGTGGTGCCGGCAGCCAAGGGAAGGAAGGCCCATTCTTGCATGAATCTTCATGCGTCAGGCCTCTGGTATGAAATAAAGTATTTCAGAATGGAAAATGAAGACGAGATTTGGTAATCATACAAAACATTGTTAAATCCTGAGTAAAATTATGCCTATAATTGGGAAACATGCTCCTCGAATTCATTGGGCCAAAAAGAAAAAAAAAAAAAAAAAGGGAGGGTTTTAGATAAAATCAGGGGGAAATAGCCACGGGCAGACCTGACAGAGAGAGAAAAGAGGGAAAGACCTGCTGGTAGACCTGAGCAGACTGAGCTCCAGATTGGTGAGG
Organism: Lasiurus borealis; assembly: GCA_004026805.1. Classification (NCBI taxonomy): domain Eukaryota; kingdom Metazoa; phylum Chordata; class Mammalia; order Chiroptera; family Vespertilionidae; genus Lasiurus; species Lasiurus borealis. The sequence continues at coordinate 34,262 of PVJN01008552.1, read as the reverse complement.
TGGGCACCAAATTCTCCTCTGTAGCAGCTTCTGGGAGTGACTGCTAGCAGCCCAGGGTCGTAGGGAGGGGAGGAATCCATGCAAAGACAGTACACAGGAATGATTTGGAATTCTCTGCTCCTCAGAAAGCTTCCCATCTACTTGCTGATGACTGAAATCACCATTTCACAGTTACAAACAAAATGCTTAAAATAAAATACAGAGAAGCATTGTGAGAAAAACTCTGTTCTTACTCATCCTTCCTAAAGAGGATCTTTATTTCCACTCAAACACAGATACATTCCACATCTACTAACCAGCATGCTAGATGCTAGGGTTTTAAGTATGATTTTGAGATGAAATCCCTCCTCTCAAGGACAATACAAGGAGCAGACAAGAAAATTAATGATTAAATAGAGTAAATTAAATCGAGTACTAATTATAGGCTCAAGGTGGATGAAACCACCTTTGGGCAGCTGACAAAAGAAGTGTTTAGAGAGGCCTTAACAAAAAAGAATCAATAATTTTGCCCCTTCTCTTTTAAAGGTTCTTTCCTGTTCATTCTTTTTATTTTTTTATCAAGTCTTTAAAAGTTAAAGTTCCTCAAGGCTCAGACTGAACAAAATCCTCTTTTTTCTTAACTATGTACTCTCTCCCTAGACAATTTCATTAATGCTATTGACCTCAAATGCCATGTACAATGCGGTCACTTAAATATGTGTATTCATCGCACAGCTCTTCTCTGAACCCCAGAATATATATATTTAAATATATGTACTTGACATCCTCAACTGGATGAATTCAAGATTTCCAAAAGTGAACTCCTGCTCTTGAAGACCACAACAGTCACACTCAATTGTCTCCCTTCAGTCTGTAGAGCAACAAGATCAATTTTCTGTTTACAACTAAACTCCAAATTCTTACACACAGCTCTGAATCCCCAAACACCTTACCCTTTCCTATCTTCGGGGGCTCATCTCATGCACTGTCCTCCGCTTGAACCCTATATTTGTTGATTTTATCTCACACACTCCGGCATGCCATGCTTTGTCCTGTTCCCTCTGCCTGGAATACACCCAACTTGCCTCCTTTAGTTAATTTTTACTACTTCAGAGTTCAACTCCATCAGTATTTTCTTAAAGATGTAGTCCCTGCACTAAGTCAAAATCTCTAGGAATGCACCTCATAGCATAACTATAATTATTATTAAATCATAATAATTTATTAAGCATCTACTATTGGGCCAAACACTATTCTATGTATTCAGCCCAAACTGAGAGACAAAAATAATATAGTTATGTCAATTCATGCAGAAAAAGCATCTGACAAAATCCAACACCCTTTCTTGATAAAAACTCTCAGCAAGGTGGGAACAGAAGGATCATACTTCAACATGATAAAAGCCATATATGATAAATCCACAGCTAACATCATACTCAGTGGTCAAAAACTAAAACCATTTCCCCGAAGAACAGGAACAAGACAGGGATGCCCACTCTCACCACTCCTGTTTGACACAGTACTAGAAGTATTAGCCATTGCAATTAGGCAAGAAGAAATAAAAGGCATCCAAATTGGAAAAGAAGAAATAAAACTGTCCTTAAGACACTGGAGGGGGGTGGGCACCAAATTCTTGCATGATGGACATGCAACAGAGGGTAGGGGAGGCTGGGGGAAAGTCAATGGAGAAAAAAGGAGATATATGTACTAATATATGTAATATTTTAAACAATAAATAATAAATATGTAAAAGGAGAGAGAGAGAAAAAAGAAAATACCAATAGTCAATGTTCAACAAATAGGATATAATCAACTAAGTAACTCTGAAAAACCTGCTTACGCTATAGACTTTACTAGAGGCCTGAGGTACAAAATGCATGCAAGAGTAGGCCTTCCTCCCCCCAACGGCCAGCACCGGCTTCCCTCTCGCACCCGGGACCTGGGCTGCCTTCCCTTCGGCCCAGGTTTTATCCGGAAGAATGGCCAGAACGATGTCCGGAAGGACATTCGGTCTAATTAGCACATTACCCTTGTATTATTATCGATGGCTTACTAAAAAAAGGACAAATATTAATTCCCAGGTCCATCCATGTATTTATGAAGATATAGAATACTAGACTAGGTTATCTTGTAGGCTTGAAGCATGCACTTACTCTCATTCATTCATTCATTCATTCACTGAGCATATGCTGAGAACTAACTGCTTGCCAGGTACCATGTGAGTTACGGTGTATGGGTTTTATGAACTGAGGTGATAAAACCTGTGTAGTGGCAATGCTTGGCCAATTACCACATTGCTTAGGAAGATGGCTATGTATCTAGCTAAACTCCTATGGCAGGAAATATTTATTACCATCTTTGCCAGAGAAAGATATATAGTGGAGCCTCATTATTCAAGGTAGTTATGTTTTATATAGTTGTTACAAACACTGAACTAGAGAATACTGAACCAGGGCTTCTAGGGAAATACAGGGTCAGGTTCCTGAGAATATCTAGTTGCATTTTTGTCCACTTATCAATACATAGCCCTGTTTCATAGGTGTAGTATGTGTGGGTTTTTTTTTTGAGGACACAATTTTTAATATCCATTATTTGCTAACACTGAATACACAGCCAAGGTAGCACAGAGGCCAAGAGCCCTCTCTCTAACTCATACCTGAACAAAGCTCATCTACTTCCTATGCACATGTTCTTTCTATGTAAGACATGTCACATCCTTCTCACACGTAGGAACACTAGAAAGCACTTCAGAACCACACTGGAGGTTCCATTTTAAGTAATATAACCCCCCCTCCAAAAAAAGCACAAAAATATTAAAAATGTTGCACTACATAGACCACAAAAAACACATTTGTTTACAGTACAGCTGAAGAGAGAAGAGGAGGGGAGAGGAGGGAAGAGAACAGGAGAGAAGAGGAGAGGAAAGAAAACAAGAAAAATATATATAATTCTTGGGTTTGAAACCTGGATCTATCCCTTACTAGCTATGTGCTCTTAGCAAAGTTACATATTTCATGGTTCATGCACACCTGTCTCACTACCTCACGGAGCTGTGGTGATGACTGAAAGAGTTCATAGAAATGAAGTGTCGGTTGCGGTGTCTGGCATGTAGTGAGCACTACTTAGGTGTTAGCCATCGAAATGAACATAGAGCAGTGGGAAATTATCTTACACTTTCAGCAGAAGTATGTGATGGCTACAGAATGAGTGTTCCACAGCTGCAGCTCTCATTCACCTTTCTTCCTCTCCTCCCTTTCCCCTTCCCCCCATTCCTTTTCTCTTCTCACACTGCTGCCTTCTTGCCTGGCTTCAGACCCCCTGCAGGCTCACACAGGACACTGGGAGAGTTCCCTCCTCCAAACAGCCTGCTGACCCAGAAAGGAAGTTTTCCCTGCAGACAAACGGCTCCCATTCCAGAATCAGATGGCACCTCCTCCCCATGCAGACTGGACGGCCTCGGCAATGAACATTCTTCCCTGCTGCCTCCCCAACAGCTGTGCCGAGGACAAAGGGGGCCATCTTCAGGGAGAAGGACCCTTGCTCTTCACTCTGGAGCCCTGCACGTGCCCCTTTCCATGCCAGGGAGGGGCTACACAGTCACCATCTCGCCAGCACAGCTTCACTTTCCAGCGGGTCACCAGAGAAGCGAGGTTTCACACAAAAACAGACAGACGAGGAACACGCTGAGAAAGGGACAAGTCCCAAGCTGGGCTTTCTTTATTTTCTTTTTTCTTTTTAATTTATTTTATTGATTTTTTTACAGAGAGGAAGGGAGAGGGATAGAAAGTCAGAAACATCCATGAGAGAGAGACATCAATCAGCTGCCTCCTGCACGCCCCACAGTGGAGATGTGCCCACAAGCAAGGTACATGCCTCCGACGGGAATCGAACCTGGGACCTTTCAGTCTGCAAGCCTCTATCCACTGAGCCAAACTCTCAGCCAAAGCTGGGCTTTCTCCCAGCAAACCTCCCACATGCCTGTCTGAGCTGGAGGAGGCGGACAGGAAGTCTGGGCCAGGGCCCAGGAGCAGAAGGGAAGATATTCAACGGCGAGGGCACCAACCAGCGCTCCTTGGGTTGGGGGCGGGGAAGGGGTCAGGAGCAGAGCCACTCACAGCCAATCCCAAGCGGCAGGGCTTTCGCTGGCAACAGGAAGAGCCCTCCTGCCAGGGTTGCCAAGGAGCACGCTCCCGAGGCCACGGGCATGTTATTCAGCGTGTCCTCCCAGTGAAATGTGGGTGGCACTTTCGGGGGCTGGCAGAGGCCTGTCTCAGATCTCCTCTTTGGAGCTTCCTCAGCTTTCTGATCAGGACAAGGGGCCCCCTTTCATGGGCGCATAGTATATTCTCTCTCAGTTAGAGACGTGGAAGCTTCCAAATTAAGCAGAAAAGTACTTCGCGAAGGTCCTGGCCTTCGTTGAAAAAGGGAGCTTGGGACTTGGGAAAGAGCCACTGTTTGTTTGATGGGACCCATCTAACCACTGCCAACCACCCTTGATAGCTCTATTGGCCACTGGTCCTGGACGAACAGACCCATGTCCAGTGATGACAATCATCTTTCCCCCTTCAAGGATCTATGCTGCAGGGATCACACTAGACACTTTTTCGGAATTTATTTCATTAAATCTCAAACCACCCCCCCCCCACCCCAGATTCCTGGAAGTTGATGCTACAACCCATCCCCATTCTACAGTGAAGGAAACTGTGTGTAAAGCAATTTACCAAAAATCACGTGGAAAGGAAGTGGCTGGACAAGGAATGAAACTCAAGGCATTCTGACCGTAACAGCTGTATTTTTTCTACTAGATTGTACATAGCCAGGTCACTGTATGGTCAGAACTCAATGGGTAACCTGAAATGATTTCATTTCAGTTGTGCTGTAGGAGGGTCCACTGTTTTACAATCACTCTCAGTTATTAGAAGAGTCACATTCCACGTTAAAAATAAGTAGTTTCAGTATTAAATGGAATTTAATACTGAAACTACTTATTTTTTTAAATTCCAGTTTCACATCCAGTTTAACACTCTTCCTCTTCTGTGTCCAGAGGGCCGGCCAAATTTCAGGTCAGCGCTTGGGAGGGAGCAGTCCCAAGGTAATAGAAAGAGTCCCACTCATTAATCCTATGCAATAAAGAACTCATATGCTAATTAGACCAGACAGCGGAACGACCTTCCAGACGACCAGTGGGCGGGGCCACCAGGCAGCTGGGCTACAAGGGCTGAGCCCCTTGAACGAATTTTGTGTGTCGGGCCTCTAGTTGCAATATAAATGCTGTCCCATTGCTCTATGCCTTTCAAATTTTAGCTGAACTTCACGGCATGCAAACATGAGGCTGTGGTTATAGATTATTTCAAAAGATGGTGAAAGACTAGTTCCTCATGGAAACTGTATTTTAATGTTGTCAATTTTCCAGGGCAGTCAGAGGAATCTCACTCACATTGAAACTGTGAGTCCAGAGTCCAACATAAGCGGCAATCCCAAATAAAAGCAGCCATCACAAAGCCAACGTGGCCAGCAAACTAGTGGCCCAGGGACCCAAGACTGACAACAGGCATTTGTGTTTGAGCCACACCGCATTTAAAATGTTTGAAGTAAGCACCAGTTGGAAGGTTTCACGTGGCTTTCCCCTTCAGCCTAGGCACAATCCCTTCCTTCATTTGTGCTATCTATCCTGGCAGCTGTTTGCTTGTTATCCCTGTCCGTGCTGGCTCCTTCTGCAAATGCTCATTTTTTACTCAGTCACTCTTGTATCAAAACTTCAGCAATCAAATAAATTCAAACCCTATTTTCCCTAACTATATGCCTCGGTCTCTATTCTCTGCCAGAATTCATCTGTCTCAGAAGATACGTTCCTGTTTTGAACACTTTTCCCACCTAGTCAGCCCACACAGGTGGTTAAAAATCTGTCACTCAATTAGTTCACCCTACTGTGGTGTCTTCCTGAGACCATGCCCCACCCGAGCTGTTCATCATGCCAGAGACTCTTTCAAGGGATCCTCCACGCGTGTGGCCTGGCTCACCTTCCTCTACAGACTCTCTCCAGGTCCACAAAGCCCACTCCAGCAACAGCCGGCATGGACACGCATGATAGCTCCTGCCAGTCAGCCCAAAGGCCAGCACAAGTGGCAACCCGCCTTCACTGGCATGGTAACTCCTAACCAGTGCCCCCAAGCCTGGCACCATTAGTGGCTGGCCTCATCTCTCACTGTGGCACTGGCCAAAGAGTCCCAAGTCTGGCACTAGTGGAAGCCAGTGACAATTCACAGTATAGCCTCTTTCGAGTATCTTCTAGATGGGAGGGACGATGGGTGAAAAAGTTAAAAGGGATTAAAAAATACAAATTGCTCATTATAAAAATAGTCATGGGGATATAAAGTATAGCAGAGAATGGTACCAGGTGGGTTACTAGCCTTATCACTTCATAAGTTATATAAATGTCTAACCACTATGTGGTACGTCTGAACCGAATATAATATTGTATGTCAACTATAATTTAAAAATATTTTTAAAATAACCTGATATCTAAATGAGAAAAAAATTATATTAGGTGCCTATATCACACCTTATGCCAAAATAAATCTTAGATGGAAATAATATAAGAACACAACAAAGTTTTTAAGAAGTAATCTCAAAGTGGTGGTAGGTGTGTTTTTTTTATTATGTCACAAAACTCAGATTCCATAGAATGCCGATCAATTTTTACTAGTGAAAATAGAAGTAAAGAATTCTTCATAGCAAATATTATGAAACCAATACTAAAAACAAATCACAGACAATAGTGGGATGAAGGCCTGGAGTATGCCTGGGTGTGGAGGGGGCAGAGGGAGAGATAAATGGGCACATCTGTAATACTGTAAACAATAAAAAATATATATGAATTTGAAAGTTCATCAGCAAAAACAAACAAACAAACAAACAAAGACAAATCACTAAGAAACTAAGGAAACTATCTATATATCTATATATATATAAAAGCCTAAGCAACCAGGACACCAGAATAACAGGAACGACCAAAACAACCAGTCGCTATGACGTGCACTGACCATCACAAGAGCTGCCCCTGGTGGTCAGTGCACTCCCACAGACCACCTGCCAACCTCCCCTGATCCCTCCCCCATCCAGCAGGCCCCACCCAGCAGCTGGCAGCTGGCAGGAAGGCCCCAGCTGGCAGCTGGAAGGCCCCAGTCAGCCTTGATCACTAGCCAGGCCTAGGGACCTCACCTGTGCATGAATTTCATGCACTGTGCCTCTAGTTTACAAATAAAACACTGGGGTGCCTTCATAAACTCATTAAGAATTCTCAAAGCAATTAGAAAAGACCAATAATGCTTTTAAAAAGATACGCTATGAACAGACAGGGCCACAGAAAATACAAATGGCTCTCACACACAGGAAAAGATGCTCAAGATCATTCCTGATAGAAACGAGAACTAAAAACAAGATACCATTTCTCTCTATCATTTTGCTAAAGATCATAAGGTTTGGTATACACTGTGGTACAAGAAAATAGGGAAATAGACACAATTACATTTTGCTGCTAGGAGCAATCAATTTCTGTGGAGATCGGTCTACATATATGCATGTACATTTTAATGCAAAGTTCCTCTTCTAGAAATTTTTCTACAGATGGGGAAAATGATCTATATCCAGGGATGCTCATTGTTATATACACTGAGTGGCCAGATTATGATGATCTCTAAATGCATAATAATCTGGCCACTCAATATATATATATATATATATATATATATATATTAGAGGCCCAGTGCATGAATTCGTGCATGGATGGGGTCCGACCAGCCTGACCAGGGGGAGGGGACATGGGCAGTTGACCAGCTTGCCTGCTCGCCTAACTCCTGGTCGAGGGGGCAATTTGCATATTAGCCTTTTTATTATATAGGATATACACTGAGTGGCCAGATTATTATGCGTTGAGAGATAATCATCATCTGGCCACTCAGTGTATTTGTAATAGCAAACGTTTGGAAAAGCATAATTGTCTGTGTATAGGAGGCTGATTACATAAATTATGTACATCCATAAGGTAGGACACGAAGCTATGAAAAGGAATGAACTGTTCTCTGCAAGCAAATATTGAACAACCTCCAAGAAGAAACGTCAGAACAAGGTGAGAACCAAATGTACAGACAGCTACCATTTAATTACAAAGAAAAGGAAAAGAAGAATATACAGTGGTACTTCGAGATACGAGTTTAATTCGTTTCATAACCTTGAGGCGTGGGACACTAGGAGACACTCGGGTGGCAGGAAACTGGTGGATCATGTGCAGCCAGCTGATCCGAGCTATTACTCCTATCTCAAATGTTGCTCGTATTTCAAAGCAAAAACCGCTCACTCCACGGCTCATATCTCAAAAATCTCGTATGTTAGGGCACTCGTATCTCGAGGTACCACTGTACTCTCTCCAAGGATACACAAGCCACTGATAACAGGGTGCCTTATGGGGTGTCCACTTGCATGTGTTACCTCAAAAACTACAACAATTGTATAGCCCTTCTTATATGCTTCCTGGTATCTGCTTCCTATATCCTCTCAAACTCTCAATAAATATGTCCTTAGTATTTATTCTTCCAAAGCCGAGGTCACCTGTGTGGATAATTCTTGTCTGATTCCAGGGAGAAGAAGGATAAAGATTCTTCCTTTAAGGGTATCAGTGTTTCAGTTTTCAGGGGGATTAGGACTTCCAGGAGAGAGAGAAAAAAAGACAACCCTTCCTCTTTTTTTAAAAAAAAATCCTTTCCATCTTTTCTGTTCTTAAGCAAACCAGTAGCCAAACATCAAAAGGTTGTTGTTTTATTCTGCCTTTGCAAAGACAAAATGCTTTTCAAAGGTGCTTCTTCTCCCACTAAAAAGAAAATACAAATGAAGACTTCCAAGGTTTCGTGGGATGTGGAGAGAATATTTACGTCCAACAAACAAAACAAAAAAGATTTTGTTCCAATTTTGCTAGAATCTCTTTCGTCTTTGAACTGCTCTGCCGAGTTTCAACCTGGAAACGTGTGCCTGTAGTGCAGTGGTTCTCAAGCTTTCTAATGCCGCGACCCTTTAATCCAGTTCCTCATGTCATGGTGATCCCCACCCATAAAATTACTTTCGTTGCTACTTCACGTCGTGACCCACAGGTTGAGAACCGCTGCTATAGAGCCTAAGACCATCGGAAAACACAGATATTTACATTATAATTCACAACAGTAGCAAAATTACAGTGATGAAGTAGCAACGAAAATAATTTTATGGTTGGGGGTCACCACCACATGAGGAACTGTATTAAGGGGTCACGGCATTAGAAAGGCTGAGAACCACTGCAACCATGAGCTCTGAGAGAGTCTGATTTTCTGCCAGATCCCTGAAAACCGTATCAGTGAACTACATCACGCCAGTTACAACTTGGACGTGAAAATAGCTCTTCAAAGAGATTCTACAAGTGAACTGATAATTAGGGGAAATCTAAGATGCCAAACGTCCATATATTCCCTAAATACGAACCAAAGAAAAGTTGGCTGGAGTCTTCTTTTCTTTTTCCCCCAATTTTTGGAAATAAACTGCAGATTCCTCATATGATTCTTCGTTCATTCCAAGCGCTAGAATTACTTGGAAGAACATCCTTTTCAATGCACTGCACTTAAGCAAACCTCAAATTGATAGGTTCCTTGTTGCAACTGCCAAACCCTAGCGAGGCCATTTGCTTCTCTTTTGTTGTGCATAATTCACCGGGATTTGACAACACAATGGTTACTGCTGTAATGAAGCTACATATCCTGAGAGAGGATATTCTTCTGGGCAAGTTAAGAGCCGAATGGGATTACAAATACCACTTTGCACCACAGCTCTTACAATCCACAATGGGACATTAAAACTATTGAAGAAAGAGAGTTATGTCCACTCCCTTAGACATACTGGCATGAGCTTTCTAGACTTACTTGTACATGCTTTTCACACACATACACACACACACACACACACACACACACGCACACTTTAGTCTGCATGTACTCTAACTCTTATGATCCTATCATTGTATTATAATACTGAGTGCAATGCAAGAATCTAGAATAGACAGTTGTAGGCCAGAAACTATATCCAATGGGAAATTATTTCAGTTTAGTGCTTTTCCCCAATAAACAATCACTCAGTCAGCAACTACTTATTTAAAACCGTATGCCCTGAACTTTGCATAATACAAAAGAAGTAAAAGACCAGATTCCTGCCTTGAGAGAGATAAAATATATTGTGGAGACTAAAAGATATGCAAAAATTAAAGAGAAAATAATCAGTAATAATGATTAAGTGTAAAAGGAGAATATGCATGGTTTAAAAGGACTTCATAAAAGAGGCAGGACTTCAGTCAGACTTTGAAGGATGGTTAACACTTGGCAGATAGAGGAAAGCAAAGAGAAGGGCATTTCGGGCACAGGGCTCCCCAAACCCTTGAAATCTCCTAAGTCAGTGGTTCTCAACCTTCCTAATGCCGCGACCCTTTAAGACAGCTCCTCATGGGGTGGTGACCCCCAACCATAAAATTATTTCCGTTGCTACTTCATCACTGTCATTTTGCTACTGTTATGAACTGCAATGTAAATATCTGATAGGCAGGATGTATTTTCATTGTTACAAATGGAACATAATTAAAGCATAGTGATTAATCACAAAAACAATATGTAATTATATATTGTGAAATATTTATTTCTAATGACAGATAAATGAAATTTTGTCTTGAATCGTGGTGTAGCATGGGTAACAGTCTTCATAGGACAACAGTAAACTACATTGCTACACTTTGCTACACCGAGGAGCCGTGTGTTGGTTCCTAAGACCATGGGAAATAGGTGTTTTCCAATAGTCTTAGGTGACCCCTGTGAAAGGGTCGTTTGACCCCCAAAGGGGTCGCGACCCACAGGTTGAGAACCGCTGTCCTAAGTGATGAGAGCAACTAAGGTTAAGTAGGTGATTTTTGGACCATGCCTAAGGATGGGGTTGGTTGTCAGGAGAATCAACCATCTGATTAGAGAACTGGAATTATCAGTCCTACACACCACCCCTCCCCTCACATCCAGGGAGGGGCACGGGGCTAGGGATTGAGTTGAATTGCCAATGGGGATCAGTGATCTAATCGATCATGCCTGTGTCACGAAGCTCACATAAAAACCCAAAGGGACATTGCCTAGCAACCATTCTATTTATCTTCAGCTGACCCTATCGGATTTCCCGGCATAGCTGCTACCAAGGTTTTCCATTCCCCGTGCGCCCCAAATTCCACCCCCGTTCCCCTCGTGCTCAACCACAGCTCTCCTCGTCCACACGAGAGAGCGGACAAGATGACCACAAGATGCCTTGTCTTTCTCCATCCTCACCTCAAAACTAGAGTCCTTCTCAGCTCGTGTCCTGGTGACAGCATTGCCCGCCCTCCTTCCCAAAGCCAAATATTTTCTATTCCTAGTGTAACCGTTTTCTAACTTTCCTCCCTCTCCTGGGCTCCTTCCCTTCGCCACAGAGGAATGCGCAGACCTCCGAACATGGACTGAGCGTTTTTACTGAGAGGCAATTGCTACCGTCAGCGGTTTACATAGATCATCTTATTCAATCCCGACAAGAACCTTCGAAGTTCCTGTTATTACATTCCCCCGTTTTGTGAACCAGGAAACTCCAGCTGGTAGAACTGTAAATTGTCCTCAAGGTCACAAAGCTTCCCCCTTCCTCAGACACTGGGACTTTTTGGTAGTCGTATCAGCTAAGACCCAGTGACTGGGCAGGGATAGAGAGTGTAACATTTTTCTTTTCTTAAATGGGTTTCTCCTCCCTGTTTCCTTCTTCTCTTCCCTCTGTTTCTACATCATGTGTCCAGAACCAATCTCAGTGACTTATAATTGAGCATTTCTGTGTATGTCAACAAGGATAGGGAGCCCTAGCTGGTTTGGCTCAGTGGATAGAGCATCAGCCTGCGGACTGAAGGGTCCTGGGTTCGATTCCAGTCAAGAACAAATGCCTAGGTCGTGGGCTCGATCCCCATGAGGTGGTGTGCAGGAGGCAGCCGACCCATGATTCCCTCTCATCACTGATGTTTCTATCTCTTCCCTCTCCCTTTCTCTCTGAAATCAATAAAAATACAGTGGTACCTTGAGATACGAGTTTAATTCATTCCGTAACCTTGAGGCATGAGAAACTATGAGACGCTCCAGTCGAGGTAAACTGGTGGGTCGTGTGCAGCCGGCCCATCCCGGCGATTACTCCTATCTCAAATGTTGCTCGTATTTCAAAGCAAAAATCGCTTGCTCGATGGCTCATATAAAATCGCGTATGGTAGGGCACTCGTATCTCAAAGTACCACTGTACCTTTAAAAAGAAAAAAAAAAACAAGGATACGGACACATAGACATTACACACACATACAACCCACACAATACCGCTATTAACATCGGTTCAATATATATTTGCTGAAATGTAAAAAGGAATACATTCAGTACTTACAAGAATTGTACTATTAAAAATGTATCCACGTAGCCTTTTCTCAGCTACTATCACTTTTATACTTGTTAAGCTCTATGACTTTAGAACTGGAATAAAGAAACCAGAGTGTGCAGTAGGTTTTGGGGGGGGTTGAAAAGTGTCAGCCTGGACACTTGTCTTCAGTTGCCACTTGGCACGATCTCGGTGGCTTTCAAGAGGAATTCTCTCTGAACACGAAAGACAAGATCAGGTCCACAAAGGAAGCGCACACAACCGTGTCCGCTGAGACTGCTTCCCCTGCGGAAAGGCCAGGCGGACGGCAGGTCAGCCGAGGAGGCAGACATCCCTCCCACTGACAAGTGTTTCACTGGACGGTCTGAGTGCCTCCTGTCATGGATGCAGATGCAAATGTTCGAGGGCTGTTCACCGCGCGCGCTGCCAGCCTGGCTGCCAGGCCAGGCCAGCACACAGCCTCCCTTTATGCTGCGGGGCTCTGCCTGGAAGGATGTCTCAGGGCTCTCCGGGCCTGGGAGTTTCCGCTTCCAAAGCTCCTCTGTGTTTCCAAAGTGGAGTCCTCCTCCTTCTCGCCCCCCGCCTCCCTGGGGGCAGGCCTAGTCCCTCCCCTGCCAGTCTCTGTGACTGCCGGCCCTCCTTCAGCAAAGGCTTTGGAGAAATGAGCTGAGAGGTCGCTATTCCGTCTCTGGCAAGCGGAGGGTGGCAGTTTTAGTAGCTTTGGGAAACCCACAGAAAGAAAATGTCACGCTGAGACCGGTTTGGTTCAGTAAATAGAGCATTGGCCTGCAGACTGAAAGGTCCCAGGTTCGATTCCAGTCAAGGGAATGTATCTTGGTTGCGGGCACATCTCAGGTGGGGTGTGCAGGAGGCAGCTGATCGATGTCTCTCTCTCATCGATGTTTCTAATTCTCTATCCTTCTCCTTTCCTCTCTGTAAAAAATCAATAAACTATATTTTTAAAAGAAAGGAAGGAAGGAAGGAAGGAAGGAAGGAAGGAAGGAAGGAAGGAAGGAAGGAAGGAAGGAAGGAAATGTCACACTCTCAATCCCTGCCCAGTCACTGGGTCTTAGCTGATATAACTATCAAGGATTGTTCCTGTCATTCATGGGAACTACAGCTTTACTGAGTCAGCGGAGAGAGGAGTCCACCTTTAACAGATCAGGAGAATTCTCGTGTTTTCATACGACACAGTGTTTTACAGAGTATCACGCTTGAAAAAGAGATTAGCTTGTAAGAACATGTAGTAAATAACTTCAAAAGGCAACGGGTATTTCATGGTAAGGCGTGGCTTGAACATTTATGGAAAACGCTTTTTCTGTACTCGTTCAATAGAAACTTATCTGGCCACTGGGTGAAGCTAGCAACAAAACTACTGGTCCGCATTAAATGCCAGCTATAAGGAAGCACTCTGACTGAGAGATACACAGGGATCTCTCTCCAATGGGGAAATCCATTCCCCTTTAAAGGAAGAAGAGATAGAGAGACCTCATGGACATGGACAACGGTGTGGTGATGGCAGGGGGGAAGGGGTGCGTATGTGTGGAAGAAGGCATGGAGGAGATACACGGTGATGGGAAAAAACAAAATACCGTATTTTCCAGCGTATAAGACAACTTTTTAACCCAGAAAAACCTTCTCAAAAGTCGGGGGGTTGTCTTATACACCGGGTGTCATCTTATAGGACGAGTATATCCCAAACTCTATATTTTAACTGGAAAAGTTGGGGATCGTTTTATACGCCGGAAAATACAGTAAGAACAAATTCAATCACAAACAATAACAGAGCCATACTCTACTTTGAAAAACGCCACACATTCAAATATGACATTATTTTGGTATGATGCCTTCACCATATCCTCTTATCCTCAAATACCTTCTTCAAGAGGAATTTTTAAGTGTTTAAAGTCCTCAATTGGAAATACACATTAAGAACATTGTTCATGCATCATTTAAGGATATTAAATACAAGAATAAAAGTTCTCCCATTCATTTTATATTTGATAAGCTTTTTTTTTAATCCAATGGGCTCTACTGTGTAAAAAAGTAAAAGTAATAAGAAAATTACTAGTATGTATGAATGAGTTCATTCATTTTTTTTCACACTACAAACATCGATTGGTTACCTGCTATGCTAATATAATGTTCAATGGTCTCCAATGATTAGAGGACCAATCCCTGTCTTCATATTTGATGCTCAAATTAGAAAGGACTTCGCAGCCTGGCCAGGTGGCTCAGTTAGCTGGAGCATCATCCCTTACACCAAAAGGTTGTGGGTTCAATTCTGGTCACTGCACATACATAAGTTGCAGTTTGATATGCAACCGATAGATGTTTCTCTCACACATCCATCCTCTTTCTCTCTCTCCCTTCCTCTCCCTCTAAAAATCAGTAAACCCATATCCTCATGAAGATAAAAAGTAAAAGTATTCACATGTAACCTAATCAGTGTAGGTACAGCTTACTGCAGAGGTATCTTGCTTCAGGCAAAACCCATCAATGAAAATCTGAATTTATCCAACAACATATTGTGTGATCAAGTTCACTTTATAAAGGGGATATCTGCCTCAGAGCAGAGTTAATCATAAGACTGTTTTCTACTGTAGACTTCTACCCTATTGAAGGCGCCATTCCATTTCCACAGATATTCTCGATATACAGTGGTACCTCGAGATACAAGTTTAATTCGTTCCGTAACCTTGAGGCGTGGGAAACTATGAGACGCTCGAGTCGAGGTAAACTGGTGGGTCGTGTGCAGCCGGCCGATCCACGCGATGACTCCTATCTCAACTGTTGCTCGTATTTCAAAGCAAAAATTGCTCGCTTGACGGCTCATATCTCAAAAATCTCATATGTTAGGGCACTCATATCTCAAGATACCACTGTATGACCCTTCCGACGACCATCCCTACTGTGTGTAGCAGAGTCAGTGCTAAGGATCTTTTCCATCTCTGCCCCTCACCCCAGATCTTGGCTTCGTTGACCCTCAAATCCTCTGCTTTATTTTTACATAATGTGGCATGGGGGGGGGGAGTAGAAGGGACACGCTGTAGGCAAAGCAAGACTGAACGCCTTGCCAGCCATAGAATCTGAAGCCAGCACAGCCTCCTAAACACCCAGATTTTTGTTTCTAAAAAAAAAAAAAAAGATAATAGTGACTGGATGCACCTGCTTCTGAAGGCTCGTGCAGCCATCACATTTTTAAAATATTTTAAAGTATAAGGTGCTCCACTCATAAATTCTCTTTTCCCACGCAAGTCCAATGCCACAATCCTCAGAGAACACCGCATCCATCTGCCTTCTTTGTTCGCAGCTATTTGTCGGAGAGTCCATTAAGCGTTCTGAGAATTCCTCCCAATCATCCTCCTTTTCATTCTCTCTTCCTCTACCTTTGTTCTTCTCCCCTCAGTTCAAAGTCTCCCGGCACTTTCTCTGCAAAATAACATCCAGCCCCCTGCCCGGAGCCTCCGCACAATCTCCTGCCTGTCTCTTCCTGACAGGTTGAATAGGGGAGAAATGAAAGCTCTTGGCACTCTTACAGTAGAGCGGTAACAGTTATTTGGAAGAGCCGGCTCAAGTTTCTTCTCTGTGTTCCAAAGCCGCCTGTACCTGTGTCCTTACCCATCCATTCCTGTCTGCGACACTCCTGCCATTTGCTCTTCTTTGTCCCTTTCCGCTGCTCCTGCCTGTGTTGCTCAGTTTCCGTTGCTCTCGGTGGCTTTTACTAACGCCTCACCGTTGTGAGTATCCAGCCCTTTTCCTTCACTGGAACTTGCCTAACAATTAGAGTTCAAAGGGACTTACCTTAAAGACGATGGAACGGTCAGCAGTCGAGTCTGAGGCATGTGTGTGTGTTTTCTTCCTTGTAAGTGGTGTGTGGAGTTGATTTGTCTTTTTTAGGCTGAGGACCTGTCATCACCTTTGACAGTTCTCAACTGTGTGATGTCATAGTACAGCTACAGTCAACGCTGTCTCCTGGGGATCTCTCCTGAACGTTCCAGAGTGACTCTAGTCACTGTCTCTCTCCCCAGACCTCTTCCCCAATTGGTGTCTATTATTCTCATTAGTGGCATCTCCATTCCCCTGGTCAAATCATTCCAAAGTCTCAGAATTACTGTCAACCTTACTTCCCAATCCAGCTCGTCATTAAACCCGAAACCTCTCTATTTTCCGAGTACCTCTCAAGCCCACGCTAGTGTAGACCTTTACCCTATTTCACGGGGACCACAGAAACAACATTGCCATTTTCTCCTGGCATCCTTGCTTTTCCCTCCAAAATGGCATTCATGGAGCTATTTTCTAAAGAAAATGCACGTGGCATCCTCTGCTTCAAAATTCAGCTTTAAGAAACTCATTTAAAAACAAAAAAGATTGCCGAAACCGGTGTGGTTCAGTGGATAGAGCGTCGGCCTGCAGACTGAAAGGTCCCAGGTTCGATTCCGGTCAAGGGCATGGACCTTGGTTGTGGGCACATCCCCAGGAGGAGGTGTGCAGGAGGCGGCTGATGGATGTCTCTCTCTCATCAATGTTTCTAATTCTCTCTCTCCCTTCCTCTCTGTAAAAAAATCAGTAAAATATATTATATAAAAAAAAAGATGACAGAGAATTTCATAAAATCTAAATAGTTTCACATTCAAGTTCCTTCTTTCTCTGGCCCCACCCTCACCAGATCTCTCCCGGGGCTGTCTCTCCCTGGGAGTGCCCTGCTCACACATGCCTCCTTTTCCTCGCCCATGTCTCTCTCTCTGCATGGAACACCCCTTTCCCTTCCCTTGGTTTTTAGGGTTCAAAATCCGCCCGCTCAGAGAAGCCTTCCTCGGCTCTCCCCAGACCTCTCTCCTCAGATGTAGCTACTTCTGCATCCCCCGTGGTGTCATGTGTGCACAGACCACCTTCCTTTCCTAGTTAAACCCAGTGTCTCATTTTCACCTTTCCCTGGCATGCAGTACACACCCAAGAAACCGTTCCCGACATTAATATGTGCCTCGCAAAATAACTAAAGAAAAACTCCACAGACCTAGACGCTCACCAGCCCCACTTCTTTGCTGCATGAACGGAACAGGGCTCCGGGGTAAAGAGAGAGGACCGGTAACCCTGGATGCGGTGTTTATTTTTAAAAACTAAGTGGGTTAGGGGAGGGGAGGGGAGACGAAAGTACATTTTAAAGCTCTGGCTCCAGGGCAAGTAATAAAAATGGTTGCTTTAATGTGTGTGTGTTCTTTTTTTCTCATAATATTGTGAGCAATGAGAAGGTCTATTCCATCACACCAGCCCTCGGGGCATAAAATTTCAGCCTCTGTGGCTAAATCAAACTGGCATCATCAGCTCTCAGTTGTTCAAGTGGCCGCAACTGGTCTGTCTCTGCCTTCCACGGGGCTAAACTTGACTGACAAAGAAGGAACAAATTAATTTCCCACTTCAGTTATGAGCCCCCTCTTTTTGCTCTCGTTGACTAATTATATGGGTCCTGCACACTTATCTTGCATTCTTCTGCCTGGATTGCAGGATGCAGGCATTGGACCTTGTCTGCATTCGTCGTCATGCTTACAGAGCCAGCGGTTCTCAACCTGTGGGTGGCGACCCCTTTGGGGGTAGAACAACCCTTTCACAGGGGTCGCCTAAGACCATCGGAAAATGCAGATATTTACATCACAATGCATCACAGTAGCAAAATGTCATGGTTGGGGGTCACCGCCACATGAGGAACTGTATGCAAGGGTCTCGGCCTTAGGAAGGTTGAGAACCACTGTTACAGAGGAAGAGGTGGGCCCGGACTCCCATCCGAAATTCACTTACCCACAATGCCCCAGGGACCACATTTTCCAACACCACACAGGCTTTGCCTGGACTGTCCCTCTGGTGGGGAGAAACCCTGCCTGCACCTGCCTGTGTTCTGAGGACCTAACTTGCCCTCTTCCAAGCACTGTTTCTATGTAGGAAGGTAGCAGGGACTACAATAGCCCTTCCCTCTTAGGTTCAGACTAAGAATTAAATGGGGTAACAGATGTAAAAGATAATTGGGGATCGATTGTGCTCAGAGGGAGCGTGGCTCTGGGGAGCAATGGAAAGAAGACGGAGGAGGGAGCTTGGGAGATGCAGCCGGAGAATTAAGGCCACACAGAGTTTTGGGGGCCTTCGTGAGCCCAAGAGCAGAGGGAAATGACGGAAGTGTTTGCGGCAGGAAATGGTTGGTCTTGTCAGGCTGGGGGGCATGGGAAAAGCCAGACAGGCCTGGGACAGGGAGCCTGCGCGATGCAGAATGGAATCTTGCCCTCCGCTCTCCCCGCCAGCTCGTCGTCAACTATCCTCACCTTGAACTCCCAGGCCCTTTGGAAGCAGGTTGGAGAAGGAGAGGGGGGAGCTGCTGCAGATGGCAGAGAGGAACGGAGGCCCAGGATTGGGGTACAGGGCTCCCAAGCAGAGCAGCTGCACTAAGCAGAACGCCATGAAATCACCTGGAATGCCACCTTTCACCCCGATAAAGGAGAAAATCATTGAAATCTATCTCAGGGAGGGGCTGTGGGAACCTCTTTCCACGTTCCGCGTGGCTCAGGGTTCCCGGTTCAGGGTTGGGGTTCTGAAGGAGGCCGCACGCAAAATGAAAAGAGAGACTAGAAAAGTATTAATTTGGCAACATTGGGGGGACCAGGCCGTAGTCTTCCTCTAGTGGAAAGGACTACCTCTTGCTCTGGCCTTTTTCTCCCTTTTATTAAGACTTTGGGACACACCCCTAGCCTTTAGGCAGGAAATTACAAGAACAGAAACTTACAGGAGACAAACAGGTAGAGGCTGCTTCATCAGCTCACAGTGTTTCCACTAAACAGTGAGCGATTAACTCTGACCTTTCAGAGCAATGAAGGTGGACCAGCCTTCTGGTCTCCTGTCCACATCTTTCTATCAGTGAGACAATGTTTGGTTTCCGGCATCTCCCCCCATCTAACCTCCCTCATCCTGGAGATTTTGAAACCCAGGACTAAAGAGATCCAGTGACAAGTCCAAAGTGACCCAGCTTTTCCGGGACCTGGGTCTGGAAACCTAGAACCGGTGCAGAATAGTCTCAACCAAAGTGTCTGCATCCATGCACATCTCTCTCTCTCCCTCTCTGGCCCATAGAATCAGCCTTCTCCCATCACCCCCAAACCAGCCAGTACCGTCTCAGGAAAACAAGAGTTCATCGTCCTGAAAGCAAGAGGAACGTCTGGTTTTTACAAACAAGTTATCATCAAAAGCAGAGGCCCAGGGCTTTGCCGTTAGAGCAGCGGTTCTCAACCTGTGGGTCGCAACCCCTTTGGGGTTGATCGACCCTTTCACAGGGGTCGCCTAAGACCATCGGAAAATGCAGATATTTACATCACGATGAATCACAGTAGCAACATTTCATGGTTGGGGGTCACCACCCCATGAGGAACTGTATGCAAGGGTCGCGGCCTTAGGAAGGTTGAGAACCGCTGCATTAGAGGCACCCCAGCTTTCAGACACGCATTCAGTCACAGTACGGTGACCATGATTCTCCAGCGAAGAAAACAAAACTCGGGCGAGAAAAGGCCTAGCAGCATGTTGTTTGAAGGAACACCTAGAGGAAAATCGACCTAAAGGTAAGTATGTGGGGGGATGGGGAGCCTTCTGTGATTACATGTTTCCTTTAAAACCAGCCTCAAACAGAACCAGCTTTTAAGTAGCCACAACGGAAGGACTTCGGGTGCAGAAGTCCCACCAAGGACGCCCTTTGGGAAGGTGGCGGAGAGGAGGTGGGAGGCAGCCTGCTTCCCGGCCTGTGCTCGGCCTCTGCGGTGGGGGCTCAGGTGCCCCTTCCTGGGGACCCGGTTCCCCTGCACTCCCGCACCTCCCTCCCTTCGCTCTGCGTCTCCCCGAGGGCCTCATGCCCTCAATCCCGCACCCAGTCCCCCTGGGGACCTGACAAGTCGGCCCGCTGTGCCCGCTGTGTCCTCCTCCAGCTCAGATGGCACCAGCAGTGACAGCACAAGCGGAAAAGGAGAGGAACCGCAAAGGGGCGGGACAGCGCCCTTGGAGGCGGGGAGCTGGGTCCCCAGACTCGCAAGAGGAGCGGCCCGGGGCTCCGTGAAGGCGCTCCGGATGGTCCTGCAGCCTCATCCCAGCCCCACGCCCGCCCGCAGCCTCCCCCATTCTGCGCCCGGGCCCCCCACTCTGCTCACGGAGGCTGCAGGCCCGTCTCCCGGAGGCCCCCCAGCCCGGCCGTCGGGGGGTGTTCAGCCAACCCCAGGGCAGGCCCGCGGGGGAGCCAGGGCCGGTGGACGCACCTGGTCGGGTGGCTGGAGGGTGCATCCGGGTCTGCAGGTCGGGCCTCGGTGCAGCCGGGGACCGTGACCGTGGCCCTGCCCCCTGCGCCGAGGGCGGAAGGCGGGAAGGCGGGCCGCGGGGCGCCGGGCGGGGCTGGCGGCGGCCGGGACGCAGCCCGGGCGCACCGCCGGCACAGCCCGGGGCGGGCACAACTGGGGGATCAGGAGGCCCGAGGGCGCCTCACCTTGGGGCCCTGGCTCCCACTAGCTCAGGGGGCGTCACCTGCGCCCTGAGCCCCGGAGGGGGAAGGAAGGGGGCGAAGGGGACGCGCGCGTGGCCCGCAGACCCTTCGGGTGCGCTCGGCTCCAGCTCCATCGCGCGGTGCTGCAGCCAAAGTTTGGGGGAGAGGCCCGGGCAGAGGGGCGCTGTGCTTTCAGGAGCGGCGGTACCTGCAGGAAGCAGGGGCGGCGGAGCTGAAAGGGACCCTGGGTTTGGGTGGCGCTGAGCCTGGCACCGCAAGCCGGGGAGCTGCCCAGCGCGCGCCCCGGGCAGCGGTCCTGGCCCCGGTACCGGCCCTGCCCGCAGGTGCAGGGCATTAGAGCGCGAAGGTGAGAGAAGGAGAGAGAGAGGCGGAGGAGAGGAGCTGGACCCCGAGGCCAGGAGGACCATTTCTCTTTAGCTTATGAACTCACCCCGTGGGGAAGTGCCCCAAAGAAAGGGGGCGCGTCTGATTGCCCCCCAACTTATCTTAGAACACACACCTGCACAGCTGGTTAAAGCAGCGGTTCTCAACCTGTGGGTCGCGACCCCTTTGGGGGTTGAATGACCCTTTCACAGGGGTCGCCTAAGACCATCGGAAAATGCAGATATTTACTCACAGTAGCAAAATTTCATGGTTGGGGGTCACCACCCCATGAGGAACTGTATGCAAGGGTCGCCGCCTTAGGAAGGTTGAGAACCACTGGGTTAGAGTGTGCGTGTGTACTTTCAACAGGCTTTGTTTGGATAAGTTTGCATTCCTTTGGCTTAACACCCTTTTTTTTATTATTATTATTCTTTTTTGTTGCAAGTATTACATAGGACCCCTATTTCCCTACTGTCTCTCCCAGCCTGCGCCAGCCCCCAGCCCCAGCCTCCTTCACCCCTCATCCCTCCTCTCCAGCACCGCATGGTCAGTGTCCATTGGTTATGCTTATGTGCGTACAAGTTCTTTGGTTGATCTCTTATCACATACAAACAGTTATCTCTGAGAAACACGGAGCAATCCAGGTCTCTCTTCTCAACCAGGAAAAAAAACCACACACAAATCTTTTAATTTAAAAAGAAAAAGGAGTTCATCAACACCAAACCAGTATTATATGAAATGCTGAATGGTACTCTTTAAGAAGAGAAAGGAGAAAAAGGTAAAGATAAAAAATTATGAACAACAAATACATATCTATCAACAGTGAATCTAAAAATTAAGTGAGTTAAAAATCTGATGAACAGAATAAACTGGGGAATAGAATATTAGAATCAGGAGCATAGAAAGGGAGCGGGCTGATAATTCTCAGGGGGAAAGGGGTGAGGGGGGTGCAGGGAGAGACTGGACAAAAATCATACACCTATGGATGATGAGGTCAATGGGAGGGAGGTAAGGGCAGAGGGTGAGGTGGGAGCAAGGTGGAGGGGATCTATGGAGGGAAAAAGAGAAACAAATGTAATCATCTGAACAACAAGATTTATTAAATTAAAAAGAAAAGAAAAACCATATGCTCGCTGGGGGGATGGGAGGCGGGTAAGGGAACACAAAACATGCAATACACATAACCCTCATTTAACATGTGTAACCCTCATCTGCGTACATATAACCCACAATTAGCATTCTCTCTAAACTTTCACTAACCCTGTTGCCCACTGAGTCATGTATGAACGCTGACACCTTCAAGGTTCCAGGAAGTACCTCTCCACGTGATGGAGGCCCACCATCCTAGGCTCACCCATGGTGCTCGGCCAGCCCCATGGAATTGCCTCTCCTCAAACTATCACGGGTGAAGGTCAAGCTTTTAGTATTTCCAGTCTGGTTTGGACTGTCAGCTTCTTAACACAATTAAAAACTTGCTAGAAGGAACTTTTTAAAAAGACAAAATAATCTACAAGTCCCGGTGTTTATGACGTGCATACAAGGATACAAGCATAAGCTTACTGTTGTTTTTCTTTTCCTTTCTCAACTTTTACTCTCAGTTTCGGTATCCATCTGTTCATGGATTGGCACTGGTAGCCATACTGCCATTGGCGCTGGCTTGTTTTCTAAGTGTGTCTGATGCTCCCTGATTTCTGTGTCTTTTCTCGTGTTACTCCTTCACTGCTGATCAAAGTTCTTCTCTCCCAAGGATCAACTCATAATGTAACCAAAACATTCCCCACTGCTCCCAGGCTAACTGCAAAACTATTCCATGTGTCCTTACCTCTGCAGCTGCAGCTCCACGCCTCCTGGCTCCCTCCTGCACACCCCTGCCTTCTTTGCCCTGCTCCGGAGAGCCATGCTCCCTCTGAGCAAAGGGCATGCCGTTCCCTTTGCCTTCCATGCTGTTCCCTCACTGCTTTCCTTCCTCAATCTCAGACTATCTTCCTCCCTCAATCTCAGATTATCTTCCTCCCTCAATCTCAGATTATCTTCCTTCCTCAATCTCAGATTATCTTCCTTCCTCAATCTCAGATCATCTTTCTTCCTCAATCTCAAATTACCTTCCTTCCTCAATCTCAAATTATCTTCCTCCCTCAATCTCAAATGACCCTCCAGATTTTAGCTTCAGAAGGCCTTCCCAGAGCAGAGTCCCTATCCCGGGAAAAGGATTTTTAGTTCTTCACATTAATGACCATGTTGCTTTTTATGTACGTGAATATTTGCATAAGGCAAGTCTCCCCTCCCAGCACTACACACTCCATGCTGCCAGGGACTCTATCTGCCCCCTGCCATCATGTCCTCAGCACTCAGCAGCAGTAGGCAGGGAGGGAGGAGACGCTCACGGGATGGACAAAGAAATAAACGGGGCTCCCAGCGTTAGGAAAATACAGGAGGGGCGCAGTGCGGTGCTGGTATGTATTTGCCAACCAGGTTGAGGGTTTTTTTAAAGCCCCGATTTGGACGGTTCGCCAGTGCCTGTGATGCAAAGACTCCCGCTGTGGCCGGTTCGGAGATGCCAGGACTAAGTCGCTCATGGCTGGAGCTGAAAGCACTGTGAGCCGCAGGCTTTGAGAGCCGGGACCAGCTGGCGGGAGGGCAGAGAGTGGCACACGGAGCCCAGGCCAGCAGCCCAGAGGCCTCAGCCGAGGTATGAAGTATGAATCAAGGCGACGGGTGTGGGACAAGCCATTGGCCGGGCCGGTGGGGCTTGGAGGAAGAAGAGGAGAAAGTTCGATAGAACGGATGCGCCCATCTGTGAAGAAGAGCTTTGCTAACTCTTGGAAAGAGGTGCAGACTCTGTTCTGGGGGAAACACGGGCCTGCCTGGCCTGGCTCCAGCGGCCTTTGTCCAGGGGACCGGGCACCACGCAGCCACCCAGAGAGGGAGGAGATGCCGGTGAACAGAACCAGGATAGAGATGTGGAGAAAGCACAGGCCCTGTGAAAAGGAACCTGGAGGGAGGGGGTTCGCGTGGAGATTTGAGCAAAAGAGCAGCCTGGCTGGCAGTGAGCAGGCCCAAGGTACACCCTCGTTTTAGGAGGCGGGACCTCACACCTCAGGGAACGGAGCCAACCCCAGGCAGTGCCCACTCAGGATATGAGGGGCCAGACTGATGGCCAGCGTAGGCCTTAGAGACAGGGAGTCCAGGGCTTGGGTTCTGGGTTAGCCACTTTCTAGCTGTGACCGGTCAGTTATACTCCTTGGGTTTTTAGTTTTCTTCTCTGCTAAAAAAAAAAAAAAAAAAAAAAAAAAGATGGTGTAATTAAAACATCTTCACTGAGACCAGTTTGGCTCAGTGGGTAGAGCGACGGCCTGCGGACTGAAAGGTCCCAGGTTCCATTCCAGTCAGAGGCATGTACCTTGGTTGTGGGCACATCTCCACTGTGGGGCGTGAAGGAGGCAGCTGATCAATGTCTCTCTTTCTCATCGATGTTTCTGACTTTCTATCTCTCTTCTTTCCTCTCTGTAAAAAAATCACTAAAATATATTTAAAAAAACAAAAAACATCTTCACTGATCATTGTGATGATAAAATGAGGTAAGCTATGTCAAAGTAACTTACAGTGGGTGGCACATAATGGGTATACAATAAATATTTTTTTTAATTTTAACAGGGGGGAAAAAAGGAAATAAATCAGACACTTCTTGGTTTATAAGTCTGGTCTTCAAATCTGAAAATGTTGTGCTCCCTTGGGGAACCAATGAGAAGGGGCACTTGACCAGTAATACCATCCAAACTGAGACTCTAAGAGTGACAGGGGAGACCAGTTGCACCAGGACAACAGGTATTCACTGCAGTGTGAGGTCATATCAGTGCTCAGGGCCTGTCCAGGACACAGAGACAGAATTTTCAGGCACCAGTCTCAAGATTCAGAACCTCAAAGATCCATCATATTGGCTCCTCCCCAAAACTGATTTCCTTGAAAGGTGTCTTTAGAATTACCTTTCTTCCATCTTCCAAAAAAAAAAAAAAAAAAAGAATTCCTCTTTCCCATCCCACACACCTCCCTAAAATGCATTGCCCGAAGGAGAGTGACAACCCAGAAGCCAGCCCAAGGAGAGGTGGTCATTGCTTTCATCAGCGTTCCATAAAGGTGACCCTCGTTTATCCCCAGAAAATTCATTTCCAATAGCTTCCATTTACCTTTAATAATTAATTATTAAATGTGTCATACATTTACATTTCAATAAATTATGTCCTACTGGTAATGATGATAATAATTCAATTCAGAGAAAAACCACCCTCTAGCAGCCTGTCTCAACGGAGGTTCCTGTATGAGGGCTAAGCCCTCCAGAAAATGGTTTAAGTAATTCTGATCTCCATTATCCCAAGGATGGTCCAAAGCTACAGTCTTCTAATAAAAAGGAGAAAAGTTCATCTGTCGCCACAATAATGTTGTAGGCGACCTTTATATAGTCTGGATCTGAGCCCCTTACACTAATATGATAAGCAAATACCGTATTATCCAGTGTATAAGACGACTTTTTAACCCAGGAAAATCTTATACTCTGGGTGTCGTCTTATAGGGCGAGTATATCCCAAACTCTATATTTTAACTGGAAAAGTTGGGGGTCATCTTATACGCCCAGTTGTCTCATTCACTGGAAAATATGGTATTTTCTGCCCTCATGAGTAGATTATAATATTTTCTAGCAACAACAGAAACAGTCCCGGGGCCTTTATGGCAGAAGGCATCTCACCAGAGATCTGAGATTCAATTCTTTTCTTGGATGAGCCTGGATGCACTTTGCCTATTACAGGTGTTACAGTTAAGCGAACTGCTGACTGGTCTTCTAGGCAACACTAACATGACAAGCAAAGTAGATCATAGCGGACACTGCTTTAGCAGGTAGAGGGAGCGCCATCGCAAGGAACTCCAGGATGTCTTATGGACTCATCAGACAGCGTCTTTGGAGTCATCCTTCTACATTTTAGGAATAATCTAGCACGCAGAACATGCATGTCCTAGGCATGTCAAGTGTGTCCACTCCCTGGTGGTTTTTTTTTAAATATATATTTTATTTATTTTTTACAGAGAGGAAGGGAGAAGGATAGAGAGTTAGAAACATTGATGAGAGAGAGACATCAGCTGCCTCCTGCATGCCCCCCACTGGGGATGTGCCCACAACCAAGATACATGCCCTTGACCGGAATCGAACCTGGGACCCTTCAGTTCGCAGGCCGACTCTCTATTCACTGAGCCAAACCGGTTTCAGCCAGATCCCTGGTTTGGGTACAGGTAATGGATTGCCCATCACGCATCCCCTCTCCCTTTTTCTGGAAACAGCTCTTTGCCACCTGCTAGGCATCCTCTGCTCGCCCTTCCCCCTGGATTTGGGCACAGGTGTGCTCACCTCCCACCAGACCCAGAATGACCACAGAGAGGCTGCTATTTTCCGGGCCCTGTGACTGGTTTATGAATAGACAGAGCTTAAGCTCACCTAGCGTCTCCCTTAACATTTAACACAGACACTGAAAGCGGTAGAGTGGACGCCTCCAGACAGATGGAGGAGCGTGGAATTGACCTGTTTGAAAATAATCTCTTAGCCCTAGAAAGGTCATAGGTGATGGGGAAAAAGTGTAGATAAACTGAAGAGGGAGCCAGAACTGAGCAGACACAGGATGGAAAGCACTGGTGTTCTTTAAACTGCAAGATATCAGTTCTTGGCATCTGATGCTAGATTTGCTCCTTTCTGCTTTATGCACCAATAAGTTCCTTTTCTTAAAACATTTAAGTCTTATTTCTGTTGGAGTTTCTGCTATTTGTTTCCCAGAACAGTGCTGGCTGACACAGTGCCTAACTGGGTTTGGTTGCCCTAACAGCTCCTTCATCACCCATGGCTCAGGCAGCCGAGGAGCGAGAAACAGCGCCTACCTTTTCGCCCCGGTGGTTCGGAAAATTGCTCCAGGTTCCACTTGGTACTTTCCACTCGAAGCCCTCTGGCGCTACTCTCTTATCTCTCCTGCTGTCCTGTGGTCCAGCACCTGGCTCTCTGTGGACTGACACTGCATGGACCATTGCGCCTGGCTTCTACTTCGGGGATCACCCTGAGCGTGGTTCCTCCCCAAACCTGGGCCGCTCCCTTTTAATTCCGTGGGCCTGGGTCTCAACCTCTGCACCCAACCAGGACGGCTGAGCCATACATCGCTCCGTGCGCGAGAACCACTGAGTCCTTCCGTCTCCTTCAGTGGGCCCTGTTGCAAATCTTTCAGGTCCCCTTAATGCATGATTACTTTCTTTTCTTTTTTTTTAATATATTTTATTGATTTTTTTACAGAAAGGAAGGAAGAGGGACAGAGAGTTAGAAACATCGATGAGAGAGAGACATCGATCAGCTGCCTCCTGCACTCTCCCTACTGGGGATATGTCTGCAACCAAGGTACATGCCCTTGACCGGAATTGAACCTGGGACCTTTCAGTCTGCAGGCTGATGCTCTATCCATTGAGCCAAACCAGTTAGGACCATGCTTTTTTTTTATGTTGTCCTTGGCTTTAACTTATGTCATTTAGGGAAACTTAAAGGTCAAAACCTCCTCTCTAGCCCACCCAAATATTCAGACTATTTTCCTTAGGTTTTATAGTAGGGACTTTTGATGAGAAAAGATAAGAAAGAATAAGCTTTTATAAGAAGGTTAGTCATTCGAATAAGGAAGTCTTAAAAATCCACATCACACAAGGCACTCTGGCCACACAAAGAATAGAAGACTTTCAGCCTTCCAGGAGTGTTCCTATAATGGGCTCTATTGTGTCTCCTCAAAATTCACATGTTAAAGTCCTAATTCTTGGAACCTCAGAAGGCGACTGGTTTGGGAGGGAGAATTTTTAAAGAGGTGATTATGTTAAAAGGAGGTCCTCAGTCTGGGCCTAATCCAATATGACCGGTGTCCTTCCTAGAAGATCTCAGACACAAATACACAGAGAGAGACAAGGTGAGCACCGAGGGAGATGGCAGCCACCTACAAGGAAAGAGGAGAGGCCTCAGGAGAAACCAGCCCTACAGACACCTTGACCTTGAACTCCTAGCCTCTGGAACACTGAGAAAATAAATATTATTATTTAAGCTGCCCAGTTGCGGGTGCTCTATTTTGATAGCCCAAGAAAAAGAATACATTCCCCAACTAATTACCTACAAAACAGCATTTTCCTCACCAAATCCTTTGGGAAACTTTCCCTGGTTTTCTCTCAAAAATTACCCCCAGGAAAGAAACCCATGGTATTTGTGGAATTACTACCACACATGTTCTCATTCAGCAGGTAGCTAAGGAATGGACTCGGGGTCTCAGTCATTGGTGGGAGAGGATGTTAGTAGTGCAGTGCATACCCAGCATTTTTTTTTTCCTCCGAAGTTAATTATGTCCCTCTGCCTCCTTTGCTTTCCCTTCCTCTCTCCTTCCCAAACAACTTGTGCAAAAGTCATCCGCTGGATTTGAACACGAGGAGTGTGTATGTGTGCCTAGCGGGGTGGTGGTAAGACACAGTGGCTGAACAGGGGCTGAAGCCTGAGTGGGAGGGGCCAGATATGCCCACAAAGGCTAAGCCTGGCACCAGGTGGCCTGGCCCGGGAAGGGTGAGGAGGGCATTTATGTAGAAGAACTGCCTGGTGAGAAGCTGGGAGCTGAGCGGGGTAAGGTGAGTCTCCATGTGGAAGGGTGACCCTGTGTGTGGAGGGGGTGTCATAGCCAGAGCAAGGTGAGGAGCACGTCCCTCCCCCACATTGAGACATAAAGTGTGAGGAGAGAGAGGAAGATGCCCAGATGGCAGGTGGCTCAATCACTTTAGAGATGAGAGAGGTGAAGGAGGCATCTACATTGGGGGTGTGATGCTGGTGTGGTGTGTTGGCTTCCCAGTAGGGTGATGTGGGTGCCCACAGAGAAGGGTGGCGTGGTGTGAGGTGGCAAAGTTTGAGCTGGGTGAACAGGGCATCCACACAGTAGGTGGGTCCAGGGTGGGGTGTCAGAGTCCAAGTGGTATAAGGAGGGCAGAAGGGAGAGTGTTTACCTAGAGGTAGATTAATTAGAGAAGCTAATATGTTCAGGACAATGAGAGCCAGGGGTCTTCTTGTTGAAGATGGAAATTAAAATTATGGGAAGGGGGAAAGTAGAATAAACCCTGTGGTATTGGATTATAATTGTAGATGATAGTGTGAACACACTTTTCAAAATAGAGGATGGATGGATGGATGGATGGATGGATGGATGGGGTGGATGGATGGATGGATGGATGGATAGATGGATGGATGGATGGACGGATGGATAAAGAAAGTGTACACACACACATATGCACTTCCCTACTTCTGTGCACAAAGAAGGATCTGGAAGCAGGGATCCTGAAAGAGCACCGAACATAACGAATGCCTAGACGTTGGTTTCTAAACCCTATTCCCCACTCAAAGCCACCATGGGTCCTTGGATAAATGTCTGATTCCAGAGCTGGTTTAGGGAAAGTACAAAGTAAGTCTGAACCCTCTTTTTGTGCCAGAAAGTCAAAAGTGAGCAAAGAAATCAGAGACGTGTCACATCAAGTGGATACCGAAGCCAGCTTGAAGGGACTCCCACTCGCCAACTATGGGACAATATAAGCACAAAAATAAATGGAGTAACAGATTATGATCCATTAAATAAAATAGAAATCTGTGTGTCTATAGTGATGTAAATAAGTACATAATGAGTGGAAAGTATAAGAAATAGTATAAGCTGTTTACCCAGCCTTAAAGGACCTGCCCATAGGATACTAACTACAAAGAGGACAATGCCAGGGTGGCAGACGTGCCCTTAGCCCACGATCGATGTTAACATCATCGGTAACGGGGAGCATCTAAATCCCGAGCCTGCTGCTGGGATGCCGGGAGGAGAAGAGAGCATCCACTGTTGTCAAAGACGCACAGCCGGCATCTAATCATGAAAACACAGCAGACCAAGCTAGATAAAGGGACCTTCTACCAAATCAGTAGACTTTAACCTTCACACATGTCAAGGTCACGAAAGTCAAGGAAAAATTGGAAACTGTTCTGTCTCCAAGGAGACTAAGAAGACATTTCGCCCAAACCCAAACACATGGTTCCGAATCGGTCCCTTCACCTGAAGGACAGACAGCATGGACGCAGCGGGCAGGAGTGATGCTCACCATTAACTCCAGTGGTTCTCAACCTTCCTAAGGCCGAGACCTTTGCATACAGTTCCTCATGTGGTGGTGACCCCCAGCCATGAAATTTTGCTACTGTGATGCATCGTGATGTAAATATCTGCATTTTCCGATGGTCTTAGGCAACCCCTGTGAAAGGGTCATTCGACCCCCAAAGGGGTCGCGACCCACAGGTTGAGAACCGCTGTCCCTGACGGTGGTTCTTCTGTACAAAAATGTCTTTGGCGGGAAATACACCCTCACGTGGGGATGTGATAGGGCTCCACGGCAGCAATTTGCTCCCACAATGCTTCAGGCATGAAAAGCAAGTTACTTGTATTGAAACTTTTCTATAAATTTGGGTTTGTTTCCAAATTAAAAAAAACAACAAACAAAAACCTCAGGGATGCAGGACAATGGGCCTCGCCTCTTTAACAAAGCCCGTTCATGCAAGCGAGCACAGAGGAGAAGCTATGGGCATAAGCAGATGCAAATGCGGTCCCGGAGGAGATTCAAGTTTGGATAAGCAGCCGTAGAGCCCGTAGGGGAGACAATTGTATAATGTAAATATGGTTCATTATCAGATGCGATAAAACGTGTTGAAATAGAAAAGTGGAGATTGTTGACTAGAAAAGGAATTTTTAAAAAGCAGGTAATATTAGTATGTGTCATGTGATCTCATTTTGTGCAAAAAGGAGAAATAGATACAAAGGAAGCTCTAACCTCAGCACTGGGCCTCACTGAGTGGCAGGAATGCTTTTTTGTTCTCTACGTTTAGCTTTTTTTAATATGTAATAATTTTAATACAATAATGCACGTGCGCTGTGTCTGTAGTAACAGAAGATAATTTTTAAAGAGAAAACTTAAATGACAGAAGTAGGGAAAGGAGCCAATGGAGTCGGTG
This sequence comes from Lasiurus borealis, assembly GCA_004026805.1. NCBI lineage: Eukaryota > Metazoa > Chordata > Mammalia > Chiroptera > Vespertilionidae > Lasiurus > Lasiurus borealis. Next base: position 2,856 of record PVJN01008552.1, on the reverse strand, counting down.
CTCACAACGTGGACCGGCACATCATTTTTATCACCGGGGACATGTCGCTGTCACAGAAGACATTTGGACCAAGTCCCAGAAGCCTCCTCTCATCTCTGGCATCAGGCCACTCAGCTACAGGCGTCTGGGAGGTGTGAATGGAGGTGTGAATGGAGGTATCGGCTCACTTTCACACCACATAGAAATGCCTGCTAAGCTCACCTAGAAAATGGGGACTAATACCTTGGAAGGTTCCTAGGAGCATTCACTGAGTTAACATATTCATAAAATGTTGAATAGATTATGAATAGATACCAATAGCACCTCACACATACAAACACAATATTTGCGATCAACTCTGCTTTTGCTGAATAAAGAGAATAAAAGAAACACATACAGCTTCCAAGTTCAGATGGGAACTTGGTATTTACTTTCATTCATAATGGATCTTCTGTATGCTAAGCTCTATTCTAAGTACTTTACAAATAATACATTTTTAATCACCATAATAATCCTATGAGAAGGGTAATCCTATTACCTTCCCCCATTTTATAGGTGCAGGAAGCAAACCACAGAGAGGTTAGTTAACTTGGGTAAAGTCACACAGCTAGTAAGAGGCAGGAATAGGATCAGAACTAGGTGGTCCAAGCTCTCAACCTCCACGGATAGAATCTCTCTCACCACCACATACCAAGTACAGGAGAGAACTCCAATTGATAGAACAGTTGCTTTCCAAATGTCCACTTTGTAAACACACGTGTCAAGTTCCCATCCTTCCCCACCAAAACAATATGGCAAAGTAGGTTTGGTTCCGAGGCCAACCTATTTAAATAGGCCGTTAAACTCACACCGTCACTGACTCAGAACAACTAGAGTCTCAAGACCAGCGTCCCTCTGGGCAGAGGAGGCTACACCCTCCCATCCAGTTCCAGTCATCAGTGACTGTGCTGCACCGATGCTGTCGGGGGCAGATTCTGCCTTAGCAGAAGGGTACATACAGGATCAATTCATGGTGTGCGCCATGATGGACGAGAGGGCCCCCAACCAGGCACTGGCCCTCTCTGTTCCAGACCCTTCTAAACCCTGACAGTGAGCTGCAAGCTAAGGCTTGTGTCCATGTCTCCGAACACTTCTCCATCCTGAGTCCTGAGAAGCCTGGCGGGGGAAGGGGGAGGGGGAAAGGGGGGGAAATAGGATTACCCTTCTCGTAGGACTATTATGGTGATTAAAAATGTATTATTGCCCAAACCGGTTTGGCTCAGTGGATATAGAGCGTCGGCCTGCGGACTGAAGGGCCCCAGGTTTGATTCCGGTCAAGGGCATGTACCTTGGTTGCGGGCATGTCCCCAGTACGGGGCGTGCAGGAGGCAGCTGATTGATGTCTCTCTCTCAACGATGTTTCTAACTCTCTATCCCTCTCCCTTCTCTCTGCAAAAAATCAATAAAATATACTAAATAAATAAATAAATATGTATTATTTGTAACGTACTTAGAATAGTGCCTGGCATACAGAAGGTACATGATGAATGAAACTAAATACCAAGTTCCAATCTGAACTTGGAGGCTCTATCCTGTTTCTTTTATTCTCTTTATTCAACAAAAGCAGAGTTGATCACAAATATTGTGTCTGTATGAGTGAGGTGCTATTGGCATCGATTCATATTCTGAGAACAAAGATAGAAGTAGCAAATATGCTGCTCCTGGTGTGTGTGTGTGTGTGTGTGTGTGTGTGAGAGAGAGAGAGAGAGAGAGAGAGAGAGAGAGAGACAAGGGGGAGGGGAAGGGGACTGGGCAAGTCAGTGGCTTGGACTCCTCTGATAGGGGGACTGCAGCTGTTCAAAAATCACTGACACCTTGTAAGCTGAATGCCCCTGTGTCAGCAATGCTGGCCAAGCCTCCTCTTTTATATATATATATATATATATATTATTGATTTTTTACAGAGAGAAAGGGAGAGAGATAGAAAGTCAGAAACATCGATGAGACAGAGACATCGATCAGCCGCCTCCTGCACGCCCCACTGTGGAGATGTGCCCGCAAGCAAGGTACATGCCCCCGACCGGAATCAAACCTGGGACCCCTCAGTCCGCAAGCCGACACTCTATCCACTGAGCCAAACCGGTCTTGCAAGCCTCCTCTTAAAGCTGCAGACATCCCCCCAGTGAACCCCACGCCAGCAGCATGCGGGGGGCAAGGTTCTGACATGTACTCGGGGCCTTTCAGAAAGGTGAACCGACTGGCGGCAGGTCACCAAGTGGGATCAGACAGCCGTCAGGACCCGCACATAGAAGCCACGTCAGACAGAAGGCAGTGAGCACCCGTGCCCCAGCGCGAGGGTCCCACAAACCGCCAGCGCGCGTGCAGGACGAGGCGCCTCGGGCTTGGGATGGGTGGGTGCTCGCTTGCTCTGCTGACATTTTCAGGGAGAAATCAGAACGCCAACTGGACGCTGCTTTGGGGTTTGCAGAGAACTTAGTCCCCGAGACCAACGAGAAAAAAATAATTACATAAAGCCCAGAGGGAGCCCCTGGCGAGGCGGCACTGGAGCCAGCACTGTCACCCCGCGGGCCCCCAAATGCCACGCCAGCTTTGGAAGGCATGTCACAGCGGCTGCAGGAGCGCCGCTGGAGGGACGCCAGGTGGCTGCAGCCAGCAGCCCGGTCCTCAGACGGGGACGGCTCTGCCAAGAACAAAACAAAAAAGAGCCGTTGCCTAGCGTGGCATCTGGGTCCGGCGGCTGCCAAGTCCTATCCATTAGCCGTGCCAGCGAGAGGGGCCGAGAAGTCCCGGGAGGCGCCCAGCGGCTCGGCCGGCGGGGACAGGGCCTGTGATCCGGGCCGGCCTGGGTGCCCTGCTCCGGGGCTGCTGGGGTTTCGG